>KK112437.1:195292-299092 GCA_000611955.2 Stegodyphus mimosarum | reverse complement strand
CCCCCAGAGTACTTTTCATTAAAACAGGAGCGGAAATAAGCAGTCGTACTGTCATCTGTATAGTGCTCAAGGCTCTTCTTACCAACGACAGGTGCAAAGTGAGTAGAGAAAACTGCTGCACCAAAACCCTCTTCCATAATGGCATTAGATCTACAACGGATAGTCGTCAGGCATTTTACAGTGTAGTCGTCAGGCATTATATCTTATTTTAATTAATAAGATATAAATTTACGGATATTAGCAATAATCCAGAAGACGTCTTGTAATTTCTGTCTCTTCTATTCCACATAAACTCAACTAGATCCTACAGTGAACCTGGCGAATTCTTGTTCTCAGGCAGGCATGAATGAAATACCAGCACAGAAGAAGAGTGAAAATAACCCTTCACTAATTCCAACTAATAACAGAAAGGCACTATCTTCGTGCTTTACAATAACGCTGTCCACTTGCCGCGAAATTACTGTGAAAGTGTTGGATTAGCACGCTAAAGTATGGCTAACTTAGCTTGAGTCAGCAAAACCTAACAGGCGTGACAATTTTCCGAAATGGCCAAGGAGCGCCCTAGCGTAACAGCGAGATAGCAATGAAACGTGCGCTAGCTAACGAAAATACGCTCTGAATAAACTCATAGATTCACTCTTTTAAATACTCACTTAAATTTACTACCATTATCTAATTCTAGAATATCTGACAGAATCTTATAAAGACATTCTCTTTGTGAAAACAAGTAAATCACAAATATGTATACGCATGTATAGTGTTTCCTTTATTCCCATTTCTACACTTTGAGTTACGAAATTATTGAAACTTCCATCAAAGCTACGTTAATATTGCCTGAATTCCATGATCTTTTAAATTTTTATAATCTTTAAGAAATATTATTCTTTTTCGTATAAAAAAAAGTCGTGCGAACTGATTTAAAATTAGTATGGGCAAAGAATATATATTTCCCGTGAATGATAAATTCTTCACAATATGCAGAGCGGCGTATCTAAAGTTTGTGAAGTAGTTTTCTAGAATCTTAAAAGATTAATAAAAATGGTCTTTTTTATTTCATGATTTCTTTTCGAGACAATTTTTGTGTCCGAAGTGATTAAACTTTCAAACGAAAGGAAATTCTTTGCAAGAATATTTCTTGAAAAAATTAATGAAAAAAAATGAATAAGAATTTTGGGTTTGCTGACAGAGTTTTGAGGAAAATATTTAAGATGTTAGATAAAAAACTGAACTTCGAAATTCTTTCTTAAAAACTTTTTTTTGGTAATTTGAGCATTCTGGTTACTTAAGCTGATTTTTTTAAAGGGAATAAAAGTTTCCACTGGATTTACAGACAGAGTTTTACTGTGGATTACTGCATTTGTAGAACATAAGTATTAAAATCATACATAAACATTCTTTATTCTCTGTATGTCAAAGACTTATTAGATATCATAAGCATATTGCCTGAAAAATGCAGTTGCGAGATTGGTTCCCTGAGTTAAATATGTAGTGGCCATGTTTAAATTCCCAGAATAATTTATAAGCACTTAGTTTATATTTTATGATTTGAAACTCCATTGTGTTTTAAATATTGTCTTTATTGCTAGCGTTTCACGTTCGCCATGCTTCGCGATAAAGGTGAAGGACATGCAATATTGCCATTACTAAAAACTCACGGATGATTCTAGCAGTATTGTTTATGCAGTTTTTTGGGCATCTCTCGGGAGCGCGACGGAAGTTCAAGATACTTTATTGTTTATATGCAAAATGTATTTATTACCTACCAGCACGTAAAATTTTGAGTCAATTCGTTAAACGGTATTTCCATGATTTGAGTAGTATTTAGACCAGAACTTTTCAAACATTTCGACTCCTCTCAAGTTGTTCTTTATATCACCTCATTTTTAACAAATTGGTTCTATATAACTAAGTAGAAAATAATATGTGTTTTTAATTTTGTTTGTCCAATCGAAGTGCATCAAATAATACTACAAATAATATTTATTATACAAGAAATATTATGCATATTAAATACTACAATAGAATCAGTCAGTCAATCAAATAATGTAAGACAAGCAACTATGTCTAAACATATAAAAATGCAAAATTATGTAATATTTTATAAAACGAATTCATGTAGTCGAAGCAGGGCAAGCAGATGCAAAATTAGAGGAAACACGAAAAGAATACGAAAAATGTTCTTTTAGTAAACGGCAGAATTTTAATTGGGAAAAATGCTAGGAATATTTGGTTGAAAATTACTTAAAAGCTTATAAGGTATTTCTCAGCCTTCTTAGCATATCTTCGTGGTGTAGTGGTCAGCACGCTCGGCGCGTATTCGAGAGGTCCGTGGTTCCAATCCCGGCGAGGGCATTGTTCATTTTTCATCTCTCCCGCTTTCGAAAATACCTAATGTCTCTACAAGCTTTCTCATTTTAGCATTCAGTATGATTTGCTTAAGCGTTAATTATCATTTACTTTAGCAATATTTCTCATTCTGTTTAGTAATCCTTGTCATTTACTTTAGCAGTCATTCTGTTCACTTTAGTATTCATTCTCATTCAATTCAGCACTATCAGTTAAACTTTATGTTAACTAAATACTTATTGTGATTTTGATCTTTAGTATAACTTCTTCCTCCTCAATTCATCACCATAATGCAACTTACTTTTTCGTGTATGTAAGCTGAGGGTTTGGAATCTTGGACAGAATGGCTGTGAGTCTGCAAATGTTTCAGAAGTTATTAGTTACCAAATCATTTCAGAAGATAACTTGATAAGACCATTTGCTACTAACATGCTTAGAGATCACAACTTCATAATCTAACTTTGGCTGTTTTCTTGCGCAGCGTGACATCTGTCTCTTGCCACTCTCCATCAGAGCAAGGTGTAATAGTGAAGTAAAGTATAGTGCCGTCTGTGCATTGGCCGCTTTTGAAGCGTGAGAAGTCATCATCAACCATTCCTGTTTTGAGACACTATTAATGAGCAAACAAAGGGAATCAGCTCACTATTAATGACAATCAGGGCAATCTCGCTATTTTTTTATTACGTGCGCTAGATTAGAAAGACCCTTGGGAAAATATATAGCATATAATTAAATGAAAATATGTTGATCTATATTTTATATAAAACTCATTGACTTCCAAATCGTTAACTTTTTACCGAGTCCGCTAAAAATTTCAGCTACTCTCAGAGGTCGATAGTGACTCCTTTACGGATTTTATATCAGTGGCTGAGATTGCATTAAAAGTGATTATAATAAATGATTGCTGCAAGAATACTGTCGTTAAACAAACGGGAAGACGGTTCTGACTATATGAAATTTAGGAAAGGGTAAAGATGATCCGTAAAAGGTGAGAAACCGTGAGATAAAATTTCATTTTGAAGTACCGTTAAAATAAAATTGTCTTCCATAAATAGTATTCTTTCACAGGATAATCCTCGTGCTCATGTGGCTGTTGCGGGCAAAACATTGTTAACGCAATTTCATTGACAGAGTGTGAAACATTCCCCCTATAGTCCTAACCTATCACCTTGTGACTACCATGCGTTTGGTCCAATCAAGAAAGCTCTAAACGAACATCAATCTGCAAACAACAATGAGATCCAAGCTGTCGTTGGTTTCCACAGCCAACCCCGGAGTTTCTTCACCCACGGTATAAATCATCTCGTGGATCGCTGGGACACCTGTTTCAACCTCTATGTCTAGCCAGTATGTTCTCTTTCATAATTTTTTCTTCTTCTTCTTCCCCCTTTTTTTGTTCTCTTGTTTTAATATAAATAAATATATATATATATATATATATGTATCTCTCTGTGTGTATATTCTCTTAAAAAATTAAATGTTGTAGTATGCTAAACGCATAGCGTAGCATAAAACAACATTATGAATAATATAAAAGCCTAAAGAAGCGCGAATCTGTGCACCATGTAATGTTGTATAGAACATAATTTTGTGTAATCTGCAATGCTAGAAATTATGACTGCGAAAAATGAATGTTATAGGCTAACGAAGTACTTTACTATTACTTTTATGTAATTTAACAGTATGTAACCCGCAGCGTTTGAATCAGAAAACGTGTGTCTGCCGGTAGCTTTTTTTTACGTCGGGATGACATTAATTCGTTAGGCCTCACAGACTTAGGCCGGATGTTATCTCGATGACGAGAAGTAACGAGAAGCCTATATGTTCCGTATGTATTACTTTTTATTTTGTATACTTACAGCAATACCATAAACCATTCGTGATACTGACTGTAGTGCCAGTTTTGTATGGGCAAACTTTATACATAAGTGTTTATAAATAATTTATATCTTCATCTTTTTAACAATCCTTGTAATATACGTAATGCATGTGAGTTATAGGAAAATGTGTTAATCGCATTAGCAATTTTCATAAATAATTAAATCAGTATTGTTATTAAGGCACGATGTTTAAATATATATATTATTAAATGTTATTAAATAAGTATGTCAGGGCAGAATAATTACTTCCACTCTTCTTAACAACGAGTTTCTTAAAAGTTTAATGAATACTCTGTTAATAAGTATTTTATTCTATGGGGAATACATAAAAACTCACTTTGCTTAATTTAAACTTTTTCGCAAACAACGAGTAGATGATAACTTTCCTGAAAGTCTGTACCATATTTTAAAACTTTGTTAATTGGAAGTACATGTAAAGGATCCACAGTTTAGATTATAAGTAAAGCCCAGTTTCTTGAGTAAACAGCTGCTATACCAAGCAAAGGCTGGCAGCTTATTTTATACTTAATAACTTCCTTTAATAGTAAAAAAATATTACACTAAAAAGCTGCAGCTCTAACGTACAATGCGCATTTACTTTTACTATAAAGTTCATAAGGTTACATCAGAAGTTTTAAGTAACAATTACAGTTTTTGAAATTTACTTCGAATTCAATCGTCTTTCATGCGCCAACGAGAATGTTGCTTTTAACAGCTGATAACTTAATATTCATGACCATGTCTAAGTTAATTTTTCTAACAAAAGTTTAACAAAGAAGGTGATGTGACGAATATCTCTAACCCTACCGTTTCTTATCCGATGTAAAAACTAAAAATTCTTAAAACTGTATATTGTAGATTTTAATTTCTAAACGAACATCTCAAACGAGAAGAAATTCGGTTCTCAGATTAATGTAGTTTACCAAGCTGATAAAAAATAAAGTAAACTTCTTACATGCATCGCCGATAACAAGCTGAAGCTAAGAATTTCCAGAATTGTAGTTTCAAGAAAAACGCATTTTAAGATTTGAAATTTTGGATCAAATCGAGTTACGGCTTATTAATTCTTCCATACACATTTCAAGGAAAAATAAATTTTTATCTTTCGATGCAGCGCAAAACTTCGATAAAAAAACCTGGAAATTGCATTTAGCTGGAAATAGTTGTTACGTGCATTATGTTAACTAAATACTTAATGTGATTTTGATCTTTAGTGTAACTTCTTCCTCCTCAATTTATCACCATAATGCAACTTACTTTTTCGTGTATGTAAGCTGAGGGTTTGGAATCTTAGATAGAATAGCTGTGAGTCTGCAAATGTTTCAGAAGTCATTAGTTACCAAATCATTTCAGAAGATAACTTGATGAGACCATTTGCTACTAACATGCTTAGAGATCACAACTTCATAATCTAACTTTGGCTGTTTTCTTGCGCAGCGTGACATCTGTCTCTTGCCACTCTCCATCAGATTGGTACACATGCAGTACAATGGTATCCCCACTTTTACCTCAATTTCTTGACCGTTGCTGGAGTTTCACCTGCTAGCTCATCAAAGTCATGTGCCTTCAGCGGTTTACTTTTCTTATATAACTTATTAGGGTCTCTTCTCAGGTCTCATAAGCAACTTCATAATCAGTATCAGTATCTTAGAGAAAGAGCTTTTGGAACTCGCACCGAGCTGTTACAATTTCGCCAACTTTATCTAAAAGTGATTTAATCGGCTTCTGCAGGCGAAACTTCAAATTTACATTGCGGTAAAATTCAACTGAGACAGATTATGACTTAATTATTTGACTGTGGTAGCTTTAGATTACTTTATCAATGTTTAAATTTATTTGATTGCTATTGTTTAATTTATACTGCCACGACCACTGGTTTTTGTCTGCAGAACTCGAGTCTTCTTACTTCCTTGTACGAAGTAAACACACATTATGACACACACACATATATATTAATCTCAAAGCAGACTAAGAGTGTGGATTTATATATATATATATATATATATATCGCTTTTCTCTCAATTATTGTCGTTTGACGAAACGCGTAATGGAGTTTACCTATGCACGAGATGTTGCGCTTTTCCCTTGACAAGTCCGCAACAAGCTCGACGTAGGCTAAAATGGGATTTACTGTCATTCTTTGTAATTTTTCTGGTGTTTTATTTTAATTTAGTTTATGCTTTAAATGTTGTTTTTTTACGAGTTAAAATTTTTAAATGTTGAATTTCTTGAATACCAACATTTAGTTTTTAGTTTTTTTTGCGCTACTTTTACTTTTGAGTAATTAATTTTTGTTAAAGCTTTTTTAAACTCTGGAACATAGGTATTAAATTTGCTTAGGCAATTGCCTTTAGAATTTTTCTCTTTTTGCTTGGAACTTGAATGTCTAATTTACTTTTAGGCAATTGCTTTTAGAATTGTACTCCTTTTGCTTACCTTTAATTTTAATTTTGCAGCTCAATGCGCAAAATTCATGACCAAATGGTCTCTAAGTTCTTATACTACTTTCTATAAATTTTATATATCCACTTTGTTACTCTGCTTTGAGAGCTCAGTTTTTCTTATTCTGATATGTTGGTAAACTGGGCTTTTTTGTTTTATAAATGACGGAATTATGTTGTTGTTATCTTCCGGTTAAGGTGAAGAGGCATTAAGTTATTTCGAAGCAGAAGACATGAAAAATGAACAACGCCTTCGCCGGAAATCGAACCACGGACCTCTCGGTTACGCGTCCAGCGTGCTGACCACTACACCACGAAGGCATGCGAAGAAGACGGAAAAAGTACCTTATAAAGGTTTTTATGCCTTCAGTTAATCTGCATGCAATAGTTGTAGAATTATGAACAATTTAAAAGTTTTAATGGCAGCTAAGCCTATGTTTTGACCATAGCAGCCATAGTTGTTTACATCTTAAGCTTAGTAGAATAGTGAATTCAGTTTCTGCACCTTCAGTGCCTTTTTGCCGGTGGGACCAAAAGTAAACTTTCAGTTTTGTGCACAGAAAAATCTACCTTCTTGTCTTCTGGCCAAATTGCTTGTTTTTGGGTAGAAACTCTAATTTTAACTGTAAAAATATTTTTCTTAATTGTTTTAACTGTTTTTGCTGTTTTATGCTTTTCTGTATTTTCCAATTTTTACTGATGATATTTTGAGGTTTTATGTGTTTTTACCTTGCCGCGAAGTAAAAACTGATTTAATTGAATGAGAAATCTATCGAAATTTGAGGAAATAAGTTTAAAGGCAATGCAGCCAAAAAATGCGTGTAATTTAGTATTCCGTACAAGGAAGTCATGTTGTGTCTGCATGAGATTTTTCGTTATAATTTAAGATTAAATAAGAAATGCTATTTAAAACTGCTCTAATCTTTCTCATACTATTTCAGACGTAAGTTGGCTAATTTCTCTAATTTAATAATTGGCAAATTTTTCTACTAGGGTTGTAGAGCTTTCTAGTGTTGCAGGACATAAATTAACTTTCCAAAGCCTTTGCCACCTTAATAGTAGGACCCGAAAACTTTACGAATTATGTCGGAATAGTAGCTCACTTTTAGCTTGGGACTCCCAAGACTTTAAGTCCCATAGGTAGCAGGCAATCCGATGAAAAGCTTCAGGTTTGTCATCAACGCCATGCGCGCATTAGTGAAACCCTCCACCACTTTAGTTAATAGTTCGGCGTTAACATTCTTGGAACAGTTAGAAAGGCATTTATATTATACCTTGTTTCAGAGCTGCAGAAAGTCACTATGGCAACCATTGCTCTCCGAGAACTGTCCCAGAGCTATTACAAAGGCATAGATAAATTCTTATTAGATGAATCAATCCGAGAGAATTATAAGTTTGAAGTGTTTAAAACTGCCCTTTTGAAGGTGTATCTGTTGGTGAAGGACCTTCGGACACTTTTAGCAAATATCATATTAGAGTGGAGGAATAATTCTAAGGAAAGTGCAGGTGGTAAATCTATTGTGTGGGAAAAACTTGACGCAGATGTTATTCAAATAATACTGCGCAGGTTGTTGCCGCAGGAGCAAGAAATTGTGGAGCTACGAAACCCTGGTGCACTAAAACAATTATTTGAATTAGCAGTGAAATTTGAAACGAACTTCAACGAATAAACGTATTCAAGAATAAAAACAAAGATTCAATGAACATTTTCGGAAACCAGTAGAGAGAGGAAGACCCCCGTTTAAAGGACAAGTTGGTTTAAAAATGGGCAGAAACTTTCAAACTAGTAAAACTTTAAAACTGAAACTGTAGGGGTGCTGTAGTACCAAGAACAGAGTCACCCTAAAGGGAAAATAAAGCCTCTTATATTGAATTAAACAAGGTGTTAATTAAAAATTTTCCTGCCCAATGATTCATATTTTGATAAACTGCATACCTTCAAATGAGTTATTGGACCTGAGTTGAAGCCGGAAGAAAACACGAAATTAGAGGGTTAGTCACTCGATGAAACGTAGGAAATCAGCCCCCCCCCCATGTATATCAAAACCCTACGTCTGCGACATGGTAATAGAGGAAATAATAGGAAATCATATCGCAGTACTGCTCAAAAAAGAATTATAATAGCGATAAATAATCCTTACGTTAGTTCTGTAATACTATGTTGAAGAAACATAATCTCCTACCTGCTGATTTTAAATCACGGTTTTTCGCTACTGATTACAGAAAACTATCTTATAGTGAAATATCGGGTTTATCCTTTACCAGTCGTTGAGCAAATAATCTGGAAAACCACAAAATACATGACGATACTAGACGTCCCGTCAGGATATTTTCATATATGTGTGAAATCAGAGAGGGTAAAAATCCTCATATATTACTAACTCAGAGGTTAAGACTTGCCTTAGAATGCTGTTCGTCTTATGCGAAGCCCCCGCAAAGTGTATAAGAGCACGGAGGCCTGTCCTCCAAAAACCATTTTTCATCTATTTAGATGACATAATTGTAATAAGCAGTACAATTAATGAAAACTTTCACACGAAGAATTTCTTGGGAATGTGGAAAAAGAAAGGTTTGAAAATGAACACGAAAAAATGTAAATTCGCAGCCAAATTATTTCATACTTGGGTTATACAATATCTGAAAGGTGAATAGAAGCGGAAATTCTGAAACTGCAACGACGGAAAATTACCTACCATCTAACATGGCAAAGAAACCACTTTGCCACCTTAGATTTTTGTTCCTATTGCAGAAGTTTCATTAAGGACTTTACTTACAAAGTAAATTAATATATTAAACTATTAAATTTAAACATGTAAAAGGTTATATGCATATGGTCTGCAGAAGCAAACACGGAATTTGAAAAATTTAAATGGCATTGATCCAAGCTCTGGTCTTAAAATTTCCTGAAATGGACGATAAGATAGAAATCGCCACAGATGCACCTAATTTCACTCTAGGAGCTGCTCTTATGCAAGAGGTTCAGCCAATAACATATATTAGCAAAACATTTAGTACAACTCAAAGAAATTATACCTCTAATTAGTGAGAAAACATCAGCATTCCTGTTGACTGCGCAAAAATTTCGAGTTTATTTTGAGAAACAGCCGGTTACCGTATATACGGGCCATGCGACCATTCCGGGAAGAATTTAACACTCAGATTCCTAGGATGGGCTTTATAACTCCAAGAATGCAATTTCAAATAAGCTGCTGGTTAAGAACGTGCTGTAGGAGATGCTCTATCACCAATTGAACTAGATAATGAAGGAAAAGAAGCAAAATATGTTGTGTTAACTAGTAAAATTTTAGATTCACAAGAAACAGTTGTAGAGACATTAGGTTATTTGTAAGCAAGAGATGTGAAAAATGAGCACTGCCCTCGCCGGGATTTGAACCATGGACCTCTCGAATTCGTGTCGCGGGTACTGATCAGTACACCACGAAGGCATGCGAAGAAGGCGGGGAAAATACCTTATACAGTTATTTCAGAACTGTAAATTGAATCGGAATTTTAAAATATCTAAGCTTGTCTAAGATCTTGATGATTTTAAACGCCATGATTTGGCCAAAATTAGGAACAGAGCTAAGTATTTTACATGAATTTCCCTGAGCGCCAACTTCGCGCCATCTCGGAATAAGAAAAACAGTCTAGAGCTCAAAGAAAGTTGTTTATTTCTCACAGCTACAAAGATTCGCAATGCAATATGTCAAATCCTTTAGCACTTGTCAGTTAGTTAACGATATTAGGTATAGCCTAATCGGGTATTTGATAGCATAACAGCTACATTCGCTAATAAAATCATTGGAACTGATTCCTACCCACGAAAAAAAAAATTAAACATAGATATTTACTCGTTTTTAGTAGGTAGAAATAATTCCCCTCAGAACTTCAGCAAAAATTTGTTTTGTAAGGAAGTTTTTAAGCAAAGATTTGAATAAATGAGTACAGCTTGGCGTAAAATTGTTCCCTTCTCGCCCACAGCTGAAATCTGAAGGGGCAGTAATTAGAAATGTAGTTAAAATTAGCTGCAGCTGTGCAAGAAACACTTACCAAAGCTGAGATAGCTGTGTCAATAAATTGCATTTGCTTTAAGAATGGCTAAACCCGACACAACTAAAAAATCAACAATAAAGTCTTAAAAATTAAGCATTCCCTTTCATGTAAACCAGGAGGAAAAGTGAGGAAATTTTATAACAAGTTCGACGCCCCTTTGAATTTGAAAGAATTTTGGGAATAGTGCTGTTTTTGAAAGGAGAAAATGGTGAATTCCTAAAACCGAATGTGGATCAGATAAAACGTTATTATGAGCAAACGGATTTCCCGCTGTTAACGAGAGATATTGCGGGTATATCCTGGCATAAGCAATGAAGGGCCATCAAGGAATGTGGTGGATCCAGCATCGACATTCATATTAGAAGATATGTAAGGAAAAAGAAAGAATTCCAAAAAAAGGAAGGATGAAAAAGACAAAGGTCGAGGGTTAAGAAAGCTCCAAAAAGCAAAGCTACAGAGAACAGGGCGTCAAGAAGAACAAGACATTTGTCCAAGGGTCAATGAAAAGTTCAAAAATCCCTGAGCTCTGTCGACAGTTGGAAGCCGAACAACGACAGTCAGAAGGAAAGCGAGAATAAAGTAGCGATACAGAAAACAAGCAGCAATTACCTATTGTACCTGTAACAATACGTAAATGACGAATCAGCCAAGCTTAAATTCCCGCGTAAGGAATAGGAATAATTTCAATGGTCGAAATTGAAGAAGACGAGCGAGAGGAAATTATTGACGTTAATCCATTGTACGGGAGGGAATATATCATTAACGAAACGGTCTTCTACAGCTGAATTTTCTCAAGGTCACCGAAAATGTGTGCAGATAGAAGGTCGTGCACAGGAAACAGCCACCGCATAGGAGAATCCGAATCCACCAGGCCGCCAGGAAGAATTAAGCAATGCGTGAAAGAGTTTCAAAAGTAAATTATAAAAAAAATAATAAGGGGCTCTTACAAAATATCAGATCTATAAATCTCAAATCAGCTAATTTCGTATCGCAGTAAAATGTTTTCCTAGTTTAAGGCTAACTTGAAACAGCTTTACTACAACAGAAGAATCTCTTAATGATTAATACTTAGAATCAGGGAATCATTTTGCCTAAAATTATTTTATTTTTGCATAAATAATTTTAGGCAGGCTCATTTTTTAATACGCTGAGCTCAAAATAAATAAGTAAAATATATGGCTTAATAAAAGACAGTTAAATAGATACTTCATTAGACTGCTGATCTAATGAGCTCTAATTTCTTGTTTAAGGATTCAGCACACAAAAATTATTTGGAACAACTAGCTATTTCAAATAATTTGTTGGCTCTTCCATTCAAAATAAGATATTTCTCTTTCTTTTTCTACTCGCAAAAAGTCGCATGTTATCCCGCTTCTTCACAAATCTTAACAACTAAAATCAGTTTACCTGCATCTAACAACACTAGAGTAGTCCTCAGTGATTGATTATTTTATTCCATACTAGCCGCTGCGCGGCCAGCCTTCGTCTGGCTTTTAAGTGTACCGGAAAAATGCCTAAAGAGAACACCAAACATTAAATTTGAAAACAGCACAGAATTTTACTCTGCATAACAATTTTATCGAAAAAGAAACAAAGAACAACGTTAAAAAAATCAGTTGAAAATGCATTACATATAAAAAGCATATAATGAAATAAGCAATAGCCCTTAATACAAATATTAATCATCCTAATAAATAAATTAACCAACTTCCTGCTGTCTTCTCTAGACAAACGTCCAGTATCCAAGAGAAACATTAAATTTAAAAACAGCACAGAATTATCGCCCTCATTTTTCCGTGCTGATATCAGCAACAATGGCTGTGTGCCATTGTTGTTCATATAATGAGAGAAAATTATCAATTTGATACTATTTCATCTTGTCTAGATGCATCTTGTGTACCAGATTTCATAGGCCTGGGTCTATTAGCTTACGCGCAGTACGAACGAAAGACACCTACACACACAGAAAGACTCGCCCTTTTAAATATAGATCTATAAATTAATTAAACAATTTACCTTTGCAAAAAGAAACAATCTTTCAATTTCTTAAACTGTTCAATAGAGTAAAATCTCGCTTTGCTATAGCCCATTATGTCTTAAAAGGACGCGATTTCGTCAGAAAACACAAAATTAAAAAAAAAAAAAATATAATTCGAATTTCGAAAAACTCGCTTCGAGGTGCACTGGCTCATGCAAAAAAATCATGCAAAACGTTTCAATATCTTACAAACAGTGAAATAAGCAAAAAATAACATGAAAGAAACTCAAAAAACAAAACATTTCGCGCAGAATTTTACTCTGCAGAACAACTTTATCAAAAAAGAAATCAATAAAAATGTATTATACATATAAAAAATGACAATGAAATATGCAGTATCCCTTAATACAAATATTACTTATCCTAATAAATAAATTAACCAACTTCCCTTTGCAAAATCTTAAGAACTCAAATGGTATAAACAGATTAAGAACTTAAACAGATTAAAAAATATCATGCAAAACTTTTTTATAATTAAAATTATATATAATTAAAACATAATATTACAATGAAATAAACAATATCCCTTGTAAAATGTTAATTATCCTAATAAAGTAATTAAACAATTTACCGTTGCAAAAAGAAACAACTTTTTAATTTCTTAAACTTTTCAGTCTCTTAAAAACAGTAACATAAGAAATACGATGAAAAATTGTTGCCAAACCGAAATTTTTAAAAGAATGAAACTATTCAAAATGATGCAATTTCATCAAAAATCTATCAACAACAATAAGAAAGGAAAATTGTTGCCAAAACTACATTTTAAAATATCTGAGATGTGAGAAGTGTATTCGGAAGCTTCATTTAAAAAATTTTAAAAAAATACAAAATATTATTATTTTTCCAAAATTCTTTTTTTAAAAGGAGTCGAAAGGATTAAAGTTCAACGTGTCCAAAAATCAAAGGAAAATAAACAGCCCATTTTTTAAAATAAGTTTTTTTAAAAAAAATTCCGCTGAAAAGGTGTTAAGCTCACCTTCCTAAATAAATTCGTATTTAATCGATTTATTGAAATACGAAATTTATTTTAAGTTCGTAAAATAGCTAAGTGTCTACGCTTCACGACGATGTAAAAATGAAATCTATAGAGTGAAATCTCGCTTTCCTGTAACCCATTATGTCTCAAAATGACGCCATTTGGTCACAAAACATAAAATAAAAAATATTCTAATTCGAATTTCAAAAAAATCGCTTCGAGGTGCACTGGCTCTTGCGTAGATACACCTATGTACCAAATTTCGTGGCCCTGTGTCTATTAGCTTACTCGCAACACGAACGAAAGACACACACACACACACACACACAGACTCTTTGTTTTATTATATGTAGAGATGGCAAAACTGGAAAGGTTGCAATTACATTTTTGTCGTGAAGAATTATTTTTTGTATGGAATAACAGTTTATATGGTATTTCTCCCGGCCTCTTCGCATGCCTTCATGGTGTAGTGGCCAGCACGCTCGACGCGTATTCGAGAGGTCCGTGGTTCGATTCTCGGCAAAGGCGTTGCTCATTTCTTCAATTTCCTGCTTCAATAAAATTTCTAATGTTTCTACACTGGCGCCCGAACTAAAAGGTGGTGGATGATGATTCTACACCACCGGGATTTTGCGACTGGTTACCCAAAGCCCCAGTCGCCCTAAAACGGGGAGTATATAAGGTATTTCTCCCACCTTCTTCGCATGCCTTCGTGGTGTAGTGGTTAGCACCTCAAAGCGTAACCCAGAGGTCCCCAGTTCGATTCCCGGCGAAGGCGTTGCTCATTTTTCATTCTTCGGCTTTCAAAAATAACCTAATGACTCTACAAGTTATAGACTTCTAGATAGTATTAACTTCTACTGATGTGTTTTACTGAAGAAGCAAGCATTGCAAGTGAGGATATTCAACCTTGATTTTCATTTGTCAATACATTCTAAATTATTAAATTAGATTTTTGATTGTGGGTGTTCCACAATTTAATGTTCTGTTGAAGGTTTTGCATATTACCGTAACTATTCCAGTGATGTAAAGCGTCAATTAAAAAGCCTCTATTCTGAAGGAAATTCTAGGGAACAGTCGTGAAAACAAATGGTTTCCTCCAGGTTTCTTGTTAAGAAGGGGTTAGGTTAAGTTATTTCGATGTAATGTAGACAACCTTGCCGAACACTAGGTTCGAACCCAAGTCGGCTCGAACCTAGCGTTTGACAGTCTTGCCGCTAAGACACTGGTGAAATCTTATTAAGAAGAGATCATTATACATAATTCAAATAAATGCTTTATATCTGTTTTCCAATCTCAAAAGTTAGTTGGTGGGTTTGTTATCTTTTCTTTTGTGACCACAAAATATGGGTGTTAAATTCTCTTTGTTGATTTAAGTTTTATTAAAGTATCAGTCAAAAATTATAACTAATTAAAGGGTGCAGTTATATTAGCTTGTAATTCATAACTAGATGATTCATTTGATTGAGACAGCATAAGCACTAAATGAAAGCGAAATAAAAGCAGACACGACACATTTGGTAAAGCTTTACCTTGAATCAGTAGAATAAAAGTATGAACATTCTACTTGGTTGTAATTACCAAAACAATAAAAGAATAAATATGTGAACAGAAGTTGAGTTCAACATTAAATCTAGCAGCTTTAAATCAATTAGCGAATAAGCAGGACAATGTTAATTCTCGATTCTCTTTAAATTCTCAAGTTCTAGTTAAATATTCAAATGACGTAAGCATCATATATTCTGGTCTGAGCTTCTGGAAAGGTATTTAGAAAGTTCTCAAAACAAAAGTTTAACAATTCGAGCAAAGGATTTTATTATACCAGACATGATGCCATTTCAGTGGAATTTATTGACAGTCTTTGCTAACTTAATCGACGTTTGTATTCCTATTTACTTCAAACTATTTACAATATTCGTTCAATGAATTTCACATTTGTTTCAGTTTTCCTTAAGCAGCAAGCTCTATGTCAAAAGATGAGAATAACAAGAAGTAATTATAGTAAAAGAAAATAAGGAAAGAAAAATAAATCAGAAAAGTATTAAAGATAAAAAAATTACTCCGATTCAAAGAAATTTAATCTCCAGGTGATTCATAAAAAATTCTAAAATCATGAGGAATAAACAAACATGAAGAATTTAATTACTGTTATATTACTGATAGTAAAATACAAACTTGTAAATTATACCTCGTGCATGCAATTCCACTGTACTCAAAAAGACAATAGTGTTATAAAAATTTAATTAGCTGCAATACTGGTGCAGAAGCTTTTAAAAAATATCACTTTAAATGCTATGAAAGAGGTTCAAGAAGTTTCTAAAAATATCACTTTAACATGGCATAGAGCCAGAAAAATAACATAAATATATATTTTTTAAAATACCGACATTGGATATAAGTAACTGTAGTGTTGCTAAAGGAGGAGTTAAAGAAATGAGATCAATGTAATATTAAAAAATTTTGTAGGAATATTGTGGGAAATTTAAATACAGAAGCTTCTTCAGCTGCTGAACTGCAGATAACGAAGGAGCAGCCAGCGTTTAGACGATAAAAATGAGAGGAAGGAAGTCAAGCTACTAGCGCCGTCTATTAATGAAAAATGAGAATAACTATGAAATGATTTCCTAAATAGCAGTAGGGTAAAGACGGGTTGGAATTGGGATCGTTAACTAGAACTTAAAACTTTAAACGCTACTATAAAATCTAATTGGCCAACAGAAGATTTATTCGAACAATTTTGGCTGCAGAAAAAAATGTAAAATGAAATTTTCCGATCAACAGCGTTAGACAACAGAAGATTTACAAGGTGTCAGGCAAAGGAATCCCTGATTTCAAAGTAAAAGTCTCGAAAGCAAAATCGATAGAGAAATACAATAAGCAGTATGTTTACTGTGAAAGCTGTAAGATTGTTATACAGAAGTTTTTCGGCTTGCTGAAACGCTTCAAACCAGCCTCTGCTGCATTTCTTCGGATGAATTTCCTTGTATTTTTGCTAAATATTTCCAGAAACATGGCGACATTTTCAGGAATAACTACAATTTGCTTGCGACCAGTATTTCGTACCAGATTATCGGCTACGCTGCCTATCCGTTGGAATTCAGCGAAGAGCTTGAGAATAGTTTTTTACATCGGATCCTTTGGGAACATTAAATTGTGTTTAAAACTAAGCCTTGTTGCCATAGAACTGTATTCTAAACTTTGATATTCTAGTACCAGAAACGCATATTGTTAAACTGAATACATGATTTCAATCTCTTCCTTCAGTATGCTACCTTCCTTTAACCTTTCGAAGCACTATTTATGCCCACTTCGTATTACAGCGCCTACCTGTTGGTAGCTTTTGTAACTATTATTTGGAACGTTCTGTGTAAAATACTGACAGTTTCGCAATAAATACATGCTTGTCGTATTCTTCTGTCGATCTTTGTTTTAAAGATTTTTTATTTTGAAATCAGGGACTCCTTTGCTGGACACCCTCTACGTATTTTGTTTTTCTTAACATATGCCTCCTATCCCTCAGCGCAAAATTTTAAGGTTGTCTTAGTTTAACCAATGTAAATTACATTATAATGGTAAACTATACACCGCAGAAATTCATCCCCGGAATGCGGTCCTCAAATCTGGAACTGCGGATTTTATTGAAATTATATTACTTTAGTGGTAAAGCGATGTATGCATTTAATCTGGAAGATAAATTAATAACCTTATGCCCTCTCGAAAAGTGAAACCTCACAAAAATTGTTATTTACGCGTCGCGGTAAACGGAATGGAATGCGAAAAATAGGAATAAAAGAAATTATTACAGAATAAGTTATTATAAAAGTCTCTAACTTCGAAATACAAAAACTGATGACATAATTGTGAGAAATGACATACATAGGAAAAGTAAGAGAGATGAATACTTATTCGCACAGTACTATTGCTAAGTTAGAAAGCTCCAAGCCAAAAGAGAAATGCTAATAGATATCTAAATTCGATGATTTAAGTAAAATGTTCAAACAGAGTGGCTTTTGATTTTCTTTAATTGTACAACTTTCTGATGAAACCTGGCTCATATACGGAACATGGGAAAAAAACAGAATATACGTGCAGACGAATTCCAAACATCCCTTCAATGAGTAACAGGACGGGTTTAGAGCTCATCTTTCAGTAAACTATGTTCTGAATCGCATAGATGCAGTTGTAACATAAAGCAGAAGTACTCAGTCATAATTTTCGTGGATTTATTGGGTGCCTTTGGTTCACTGTGGTGGCACGATGTGCTTAAGCGATTATTAGGAATCGAGTGCTCTAAGGTTCTCTTAAATTCTGCCTACAGCTACTTAAGTAATCGCTATGTCTGAGCTACAAACGACGAAGACGTCTTCACATTTTGAATTAAAAGATACCGCCTGAAAGAATCCTGTTTGTGTCCGCTGTTATGGAATATAGTAGCGGATTCAGCAATTGGTTTTACTGTACAATGGAAATGATTTATCAAAATACTCGCATATGCAGATGATCTTTTTATCGTGAACGGCAGTACAAGGGATGAAAACGAGATAAATGCACAAACACTGATCGCTAAAAAACAAGCGACAGTCTAATTTAAATACACGTAATTAAATACGCAGTCTAATTTGCATTCTAACGAAGAGAGGAAAGTAAGAAGTGATAGTAAAGTTCTAAATCATAATAACTGGTTAGATTAACATAGTAGAACGTTATAATGCAATGTTTAAGTATTTGTACTGATTCAACTTTACATGTGTACTTGTTCGCACATACTGCCCTTATTATATCTGTATATACAGCTTATGTTATAATACTATAATAGTAGCAGTGTCTTCATAATGCTTCTTCCCTTCTTGTTCCAGTCCTTGTAATATCCCGCCCTTTACTTTATCAAGTTCCGGAGTATTTTTTCACTAATCTCAAGTTTTATTATTATTATTATTATTCCATCCACGGTATCTAGCAACTTGATCAGCACCTAACCCAGCTGACCAGCTGTTCTATTGATGGCAAAAAGAACTCAGATATTCTTAATCCGTAGCAAATTACCAATATTCAATGGTCTTACACACTCAGCCGCTGATGGGCAAATCGACAAGAAAATTGAATCAATTCTTTTATTTACTTCACTCACTTTTGAAGGAAAATAGTTTCAATTCAAATGAAAACT
Source organism: Stegodyphus mimosarum (assembly GCA_000611955.2). NCBI lineage: Eukaryota > Metazoa > Arthropoda > Arachnida > Araneae > Eresidae > Stegodyphus > Stegodyphus mimosarum. Next base: position 280,194 of record KK112437.1, on the reverse strand, counting down.
AGAAATTCATATTTGTTAAAATATTATGAGATTATTTTTTAAGCATTTATCACCTTGACACTGGCGTTCAGGAAAGGCAAACCATTTGTGTCAGTTGCATAATCCATACCAACATTCTCATCTACCCAGCAAAAGCAGCTTATTCAAATTCCATTTTAATTTATGCTGACTTCTGTATCATGGTTGAATTTCGATGAATCAAAAGAATCCTACTGCAATACCTTAGACGGACTGATTTCGTTTGCATCGTACCTAAATGAGGCAAGTCTTCCACCTAAAAATAAACATACCGGCTCAGTGTGCTGACCATTACACCACGAAGGCACGCTAAAAATGTAGGAGATATACCTTATAAACTCTTGAAAATTTCACCAAGTTTCGAACAGGGCATGTTCGTACCTTTGTACGGTTTTAGTTAAACTAACCAAGTTTTATTTTAATTTAAATCTTTCTATCTATTCTCTGTTTCAACTTCCCGTCAGAAGAAGCGCGCGTTTTCAGCTTATGCTAATTTTGAAGTACAGCGAAGTACTATTTAAACCAGAGGTAGAAACCTCTTAGTGTGAGAGAGCTTTAGTCGCAGATCATGGTCAGTCTGCTCGACATTCGTCTGACCAGCTAGCAGCTAAAATTATAAGCCATAGTGCTTACTACGTGATTGCATATTGAAATAAATTGAAGTGCGCTAGTATTAGTATTTCTTGCTACGCACCAGTTAGTTAGAGGCCAAACTCCGCGAATTGTTCTGTGAGCAAACTCTAATTTAATTTCTATTTAGGTTTAGTTTAAATTTATTTGATTTGTTAAGTTAGGCCCAAGTGTGGTCTTTTACTTTCAGTATCCCTCCCGAGTTGGGAAGTGTGTAAATAATAGTGATTTAATAAAAGAGGATTTTAAATCCCTTTCACATGCAGTTATTCTCCAGCACAGTATCTACACCAGAACAAAGCTAATTTTTTCAGCTCACTGTTCCAGAGCAGGACTGTAGTTTAGAAGGAGTTACTTCAAAATGTTTGCAAAGAACATGCACTGAACACTCAGTTCTGACACCTTCCGTAAGATATTTGATTTATTCATACCAAATTTGTGTGTTGATAAAAATATATTTGCCACTTGTGTACTTAACTAGTTTGAGTAATTTTTTAAATTATTATCTCTTCTTGTTTAAAGTTGTTTTTTAATTATAAGACAACCTCTTACTATATTCTCTGGTAATTAAACTTTTAAGACGCATCGATGGAAAAGTGCGTATCCGAAAACATTTATTGTTTTGCATTTGTAAGTATTTTTAGAAGGAAAGTTGTACTAAACTCACGCTGAGAACAAAAGAATTATTGCTCAAAACAGCGTGAAATGTTCTCAGGTACACTATACAAAAAACTAACATGAAAAATCCAGGCTGTTTTTTAAACGTATTACCAGTTTAAGAAACGAAAATAAATTTACTTTCGAACGGATATGAATTCTTTCCTGATCAGTATGAATTCTACCTCGATACAGTAATGGAAAAGAGAAAATTTTTAAGACATTTCAACATTTTCAACATAGAAATAAACCCAATTTTTTAGGATTTAACGACAATCATATCGCATCATATCCTGGAAACTTCGCGAAAGAGAAACTTATGGTTATAGCTTGAATACGTTCTTACGGAAATACTTACTATGATAAACTGGGGCTCTAGAAATATATCAATTTGTGCTTAGCTCAGAGGATGTGTTTCATTTCTAACTCACGGTCTAAATTATAGATGTACAGCAAACGGGATGCCAATATTTATCAAAATTGCAGTCAAGAAATTTATTCTTCGAATTTGTTTGAATTGACTGCAAACAATTGAGCCGTAAATTGCGTAAATTACTTGCAAGCATCTGATACAATAAATACTTTTATGAGAGGAATATTCTACAAAGTTTAGGTTTAGTCAAATTACTGTAATAACAATAGTTATAATTTCTTCTTAATCAATTAATAGTTGTGATTAAATATTAATTGGTTCCTCATAAAAATCTCAATATTTATGACTGCCCTACGTAATTATTAATGTCATTTACGTGTGTTCGTAAGCTAGGAAAATTTGCATTATCGACTCCCGGCGAAGGCGTTGCTCATTTTTCATGTCTCCTGCTTAGAAATAACCTAATGTCTCTACTGTGGCGCCCGAACAGGGACGAAAGTTGGTGGATGATGATTCTACATTACTAGGATTTGGCGATTGGGTCCCCTAATCCCCATTCGCCCTTTAAAAAAGGGAGTATATAAGGTATTTCTCCCGCCTTCTTAGCATGCCTTCGTAGCGTAATGGCCAGCACATTCGGTTCGTTTTCAAGAGATTCGAATCCCGGCAAGGGGATTGCTCATTTTTCATATCTTCTGGTTCGTAAAAGTCCTAACGTCTCCACAGGTATTATATCTCTGTTGAAACTTAATCGTGGCGAAAGAACGGAACATTTTAACTAATTAAAGCATAATGATTATATTACTACTGGCTGAGAAAAAAAGACACATTTTCTCTATTATAGAACACTCAAAATTTTACATCCTGTTTAAAAAAGCTGTGATTTAAAATGAACTTTCAGGATTTAGATTTAAAAAATTAATATTTGATATTATCTCAAAAATCCTTTCTTTCTTTTTCCAATTTTTTGTGTACAGGAACTAAACGAAGTTTGAATGATACTTTCGACTTAATCCAGTTCATTAACTTCAAACTATTTTTATTTAACATAATGAATGAGTTTCACTTACTACTATGCAAACCATAATCTTTAAAAAGTTAGAATTACTGTTCAATAATATGTATTTTTAAATCCGCATGCTTGGTCTCAAGGATCTGCTCGTACGTCTTCGTCAAATTAGCCACAGACAGTGCAAAGGAAGAATTATTAACACAAAGACACTCGAGGTATTTCCAAAGAAATATGGAAATAGGCTTTAAAGGTGCAAGGCCAAGAAGAAAGAAAACTTTGCTTTTATTGAGAAACTAAAAATTATTGTAAATGGAACGCAAAAGGAAAATAACGCAAGACAGAAAATGAACATAAAATTTAAGAATGTCTACGTTAAATACTATTTACAAAAAGTTATCAGAAGGAAGCCATATATTCAAATACTGATGTTATGCGGAATATTTGCACCCTTACCTTTGATAACGCGATAAAACGCCCTTCAAAAAGAATTTTTGAATTTTAATTCTCGAAATATTCCTATTTTTTACTCTTATTTATAACTAAACCAAACGATTTCACATCACACTTCGGTATGAGAAATTTTAGTTAATGCGAGTTCCTGATGATTACAGTGCTTTAGAGATAACTATGACCCAGCTGGAGAGAAATATTTTAGGAGAGAAGAAGCAGTATGTGATCAAACTGTAAAACAACGGATGGAACAAAACTGACCAGAAATAAAAGCTCAGTATCTGCAGCGTCATGCCTTCACTGTGGATGAAACTGCTTTGTTTTGGGAGCTTTTGCCAAGTAAAACGCTATTATTACTTGGAGGAAAAGTCTCCTGAGGAAAATTAGTAAGTTTATGTGGTTATAGAATTAGTCGTTAATTATGATGGCAGCACGAAAATGAAATTCTTATGTACAAAAGTAAATCCTTTCCGTATTTCAAAAAAATGCAATATATTTATCGATTGCATATGACTGCTATGGATGGGGCTTAATAAATTAATAAGACTGACTTCTGCCTATTTAATACTAAAAATAAGTAATTAAATAAAATCACTTTCAAATTTTTCTCAATAATGTAAGAAACAACTTTTATAAATTGCAGTAAAAATGTAAATGTTTATGATTATTAGCCATCAGAGAAGTTATTAATAAAACTAGTTAAATGTATTATAAATTCTATCAGCTTTCATATTAGTGATAATAACATAAAGATATAAATTATTAAGAAGTGCGTACATGGATTTTACATCGCAGTAATTTAAGCAATGTTCTGTTTTGATTTAAGAGCCCGGACATCCTAAGGGACACCAAAAGCAACAAATACGAGAACTAATAATTTCTCATTTCGGGAAGGATAAAAGAAAGACATTATGCCTTTGAGAATAACAATGCTTCTCAGTCAAACACCTAATTTATTATCTAAACGCAAACAAAAACAAATCAATGAAAGAACATTTTTACAGCTAAAAAACTTGCGCATTTTTAGTCCAAAGGGGCAATTTGCCCAGAAGGACTATTAATTTCATTTTGGCATTTTGCGTTGATTCACTAAAAGCGTGCTTTCACTTTTTAAACTGTTGCCACCGAATATTATCGCCCTGTATTATATTTAAAGAAATTAAATAATGAAGAATCTGCATAAATTCAAGTATGTTTCTCGCATTGTGATAAAACAACGGTACCTAGAGCCACCCAATTTTGAATGACGTAATATTACTGCGAATATGGGCATCTGGAAGCCCAAATTTGAAATTTGGAATTTGTTTTATCATCGATTTCATATTTCGCAAAACTTTACAGCATTTTTGATTAACAAACGCAAGGATTTCAAAGCGAGCAATGGCAACGTTGTACAGAAAACACATTTTTATCTCCAGCACGCGAGACTGTGTATCGGAAATTCAAAAGATATGCTCGATTTAAAATTATTTTGCAATTTTGCTCTTGAACTGAATTTTACAGTTCAAGTGAGAAGAACATGATATTTAATAAATAAAAGTAACAGACAAAAACGGCTCTTTAGACGTAATTTAAAATTTGAAACCTTTCAGATTTTTCTTTTCTTTTTTATTGTTTTCCTTTTCTGCAAGGGGATTAAGCCTAAATCAAAAATGACAATAAAGAATTACAACTGTAACTGGCAGATACATTAATTTTTAATAAAACTTTATAATTGTAATTTCCAAACATTTGAGTATTAGAATATTTATTTCTGAATTCGAATGACTCGACTTTATTAAGAATAAAATGGTATGACTATCTTTTCCATGATGAAGCTTTTACCTTCTTCTTTCTTTGCAAGCTTCACTGGTAACCAGACTTTTCCGCCATTACTTAACAGCCGACATAGCACTCAATGAATCATAACACACTAATGCATCTAAGTCCCCTCATATGATGGCACTAACCTGATATCCCAGTGGAGTGCTCGAAAATCTCAGGAGAGATTTCCCTTTCGCAATTCCCGACCTCATGTCTGTCACGCGCCCATGAAGCGCGCCCCTTAATTGGGTAGAATAATTTATACCAAGTTCGTACCTTCTCCTTCACATTAGAATGATCTCAGAAATTATATTTCTGCAATGCATGTTTTTTACCATTTAAAGTTTTCTTACGTGTCTAACATTGCATAGGTATCATTACCCTTATGAGCCAAATGTATCAAACGTTGCAGTATTTTTTAAGGAAGCTTAGCTATTATGCTTTCAATCATTAACACCATTTTCAGTTGGTTGTGAATATAACATATGTTAGTGATATGGAACTCCTTTTAGGACCACTCTAATTTTGTAAAACGACTTGAACTAAATTCTTTAAATAATTAGGCTTATGCAACCAAAACAACCAAAAAAAAATGAGTGCAACCAAAAAACATAAGGTTAATCTCTACTGAAGTAATTAATGCAAAGTAAATTAAAACAGGAGATACATGACAGTCCTCCCTCCTTAGGAGCAAAAATAGGAATACCTTTGACAGAAGGCATGGACTGATAGGTAGCTTAGTAATAGTACTGCGGCTAATAATAAAGTAAGTATTTCATTAATGCATTTAACAAGTATAGCGGATAAATAATTTTCCTATCCTGTTTATTGTCATGAAATTTAAATACATAAATCAGGAAATTCTAAAGTTTTATTTCTATTCCAATATCGGTAATTATTGGCCTGCATATTTCGACGAATTTTCTGTTTTAGGATTTTAACAATTAAAACGGATGTAGCTGCACTTGTTAATCTAAGTTTTACTAATTTAAAAATGATCAAAGTATATGAAGAAACTTCTTCCTGTCGTCCTACTGTCAGCTCGATTTAAAACAGCTTGATGAACGTTATTCATTGGGTAAAGCAAAATGGCAGATTGGATAGCACCTCAGTTTTATCTTACAAATGTTTGCTCAAAAATATATGAAGGATCTTTTAATTTTCTGATTATAATAACTCTGCATTTTAGGAGAAAAACCTATTCATTCAGATTTTAAAACATTGAGAAACTACATGAGAAATACACAGAAGATTGAAACAGCTAAATGCATTTATTTATACTTATTTTATTTCTCTATGCATTTTCGTAAAGGTACAGAAATGATAATCCGCAGTAGAAAATGGTAGTGAACAGGAAAAGAAACAAATTCGTAGTAAAACCAGTAATCATTTTCCTTTCAGAATGGTTACTAACAATGTCTCTCTTACTTTTACCGTAGCTCTATTTTTCCCAATATGTATAGTTCTCTACGCTCTACGAAAGTATATATTTTGAAGTCAAAATAAAATAAACTAAAAACGCAATTAGCATTAAATTTATACAAAAATATTTTCAGTGTTTTCCCAGAATCCTCACAAATTCTAGGAAATAACGTATAAGAACCACAAATAACGCCAAAAGCAAGACTCTTCAGCTACATTTCCATTTCGGATACATAGAAATAATACATGTATAACAATTTCATAATCCAAAGTAGGAATGCAATGAGCATCTGAAAAGCTATGAAGTGGTGGCAATTATGATGGTACCTTAAGCTGGGTCATAGGTGAATTCAGTAGACGGAAATGCAGAAAATGAGGTGTAGAAAAGGAGAATTAGTTAACCATATCCTCAAATTCTTTTTCTGCCTGTCTTAGTGATGAACGACGAGGTTTGTCGTCTGCTCTCAAAGACTTGAAAGGTTGAAAATATGATTCTACTCTTGAGTGCTTAAAAAACATATTTTTCTCTTCATTTTAAAATTTTCATTAAGCAATCAAAACTTCCCGCGGAACTGCCTTAAGTCTAGGGCATCCTTGGAAATTAAAGTAATAGTTCCTTCAATTATTATTACATAAAACAAACGCTGAATAACATTCTCCTTTTTCTTTAAAAGCGAAAATCGTTTTCTGATTTCTTTCTTATTTTGTAAGTAAATCTTTCATGGAAGAAAAGTCTCATAAAGCGAACTCTGATGAAGTGAAGGGAGACAGGATACTTGCATTTCAAATTAATTATATGTTCAATTTATAATCTATTCTTAAGACAGGAGTACATAAATTTCCATAGCACAATTTAGTGCAGCTGCATTAATGGGATCATATTTGAATTTACATGACATATTACGAAATCTAATGCTCTGAACTCGTACTCCGCCACAATTAATTAAGAGCACGTCAAACTAGGAATCATACCTACAAAACATTTCCTTCAGTGGTTCATAGTATATATTCGAGTAAATGGTTTCAAATGATTCAATTGGATCTTTCTCTTCCAATTAAACACTTGAAATTAGAACCTACTCGAAGACAACTTATTATATTTTTGTCTGCGCTGCTGGTGTGAAATTTTGCTTGCCCAATAAAATTCTGCCCTCTGTTAAATATACTCATGCCACATAGTATCTCATCTATTATATATTACGCAGACTTATCTCTGAGAATCTCAGCATTACAGCTATCCATGTCAATTCAGAAAGGAATATACCTATTATTCGTTTATGCTAAACAATACGTGGACACGCTGCTATAACGGAACAATGTTGTCATAGAAGGCTATGGCTATTTTATATTCACATTACACATCGGAAAAATCATGTAAGTGTCCTTTTAGTTTGATTGGGATTCAAACCTAGTTCGAACTACCAGTGGTATTATTCATTTGGCGTTCGTAGGCTACATTGTCTGAACAAGCTAGCCATGTAATTTGAGCGAAATTACGAGTTTCTACATTCTTCCCCTGCCCTGAGCTTTCCAACTGTGCACATCATTTGATGATTCTCGAAACATCTGGTTTATGTACGCTTAAAGCATTGTCACAAATACAGTTTCTTAAGATTTACGACTCATTTAGCTACATTTTGTATTTCGACTTGAAGAAATCTGGTGACAGAAAAAGCCTCGAAGGGAACACTTTTCAGTGAACAAGTTCCACATTTAAATTACACAAATGAGAACAATGCAACGAAGAATTGCTACGACACAATAGCACAAATAGTTTTTATGTAGTTTTTGTGTGCATTAAAATGTTTTCCTTAATTTCAATTTCTCTCTTTTTATCCAGAGTTCTTCAGAAATGAGATCCTTTAAAAGTATTGCAGTACATCTCATGAGATTTCCGCATATTCTACAAATGTTCTAATGTTGAATTTAATTAGAGATTACAAAGAAAGAAAAAAAATCATCTCTAAGATGAACTACACAAGAAAAGTATTCCAGATTTCTCCAATTTGTGAAAGAAGATGGCTCAATATGAGAATTCTATTTAATAGTTGTAGAGTCGTTAGGTTATATTTTGAAGCAAGAGACAGAAAAATTAGCAATGCCTTTGCCAGAATTCGAAACTGGACCTTTAGAATACGCGCCGAGTGTGCTACCGTTACACCACGAAGGCATGCAGAAAGAAAGAAGAAAATGTATACTTCCTCTTATAAAGGGCGACTGGGGATTAGCGGACCCAATCACCAAATCCTGGTGGTGAAGAATCATCATCCTCCACCTTTTAGTTCGCTCGCCACGGTAGAGTCATTAGGAATTTTGTAGCAGTAGACATGAAAAATAAGCAATCCCCTCGCCGGGACCCGAACCTTGATCTCTCAAATACGCGTCGAGTGTGCTACCATTACACCACGATGGAATGCAGAAAGGAGATAGAAAATACCTTTTAAGTAATTATTGAGCAAATTCAGATCTTTATGATAGAATGATGCCATATGCCTTTCTGGAAATAATGCATTTTACTTAATTATATTAAGTAAAGAAAGCGGAGTTGAAAATTTTAACTTCTCTAAAAGCACTGAAGATTCCCAATTGGGCTTCCAGAAATGTGTTCCAAAAATACATTTGAATTTTAATATATTCGCATCGTGTAGTAGTTAATACCACAAACAGAAAATGCCGAATTATTGCCAAAAACTATGTAATCCTATAATGTTTCTTCACTCCCAAGTTAAAATAACGTTTATATACACTTCACCTACCTGTGCAGGAGTGTTTTTGAACTACTGTAAATCTTTGCTTTTTAAAGCCAACAGTTTCATAAGTCATTAAAATATCGTTTGGAAAGGTGGGGAATGATACACTGAAAATATGAGAAGCTCCCTGATTTTGTAGGCCGTCGGACAAATTATTCGTCGCTTGTTTCGTGACAGAGTGACGCTGCTATCCTGTATTTACTATGTTGAACAGAATTATTCTACGTTTGTAACTCCAGTAGTAAATTGCAGATCTATTGCAACATTCCTATCCTACTGGTATAAAACCTCCTTTGAAACTCGGCCACAGATTTCTTTTCCTTAGATAAAAATATTCAAGCAGCGAGCTCCGCATCTGTGAAAGAAGCTGTTTTGAAATGCATAACGTTGCTTTACAAGTTGCTGGAATTCAATTCTATGACATTAAATCAATTTTTAACCGAGTTTACTGAAATACGTACTTCGTCAGTCAATTATACAAAACTTCTTTATGCTTATAATATACGAATAATAAAATCCCTTTTAAATCATCTTGTAACCATCTTCAACCCCAGGCAGTTAATTTGAACTTCAATAGGTAATATCTATTTACTAATTTTGCATTAAGTATGTAATGTAATGACCGCATCATTCACTTCTGTATGTCATATTACATAAGTGGAGTATGCTAAATGCGTTCTAGAAGAAGAAGCATTAAATAATCTAAATTTTATAATTTCTGGTAAAATTCAGTAACAATAATTTTCTTCTGCTTCCATGTTTTGAAGCAATTGGCGAAATTTAGCAAAACAAGTTAAATATTTTAGGTATAATAGTAATTTTGCATATTATAAGTTAAGCGTATAAGATAGTTAGTGGAGTTGACTTATATTCAGGTAAATCGGCATACACATTTTGTGTATTACCATTTCTAATTCGAATCCATGGTATGAGACAGTCATAAATAATTTTTTTAATACAGCAAGGTTGGTCACACGAAAAACGTCTCAGTCATGTTCTATAAGGTTGAGGTCCGAAGATCCGGCTAGTCGGTCCGTCTAGTTAATATCCTTACTTTCGAGAAAATCATCCAGTAGAACAGCCGTATATGAATGAACTTTGTCGTCCATAAAAAATAGCCTGAGGGCCTTGCATCCCTGAAAGGTCGAACGTATAGTTCTCAGATTCTCAGATCTCTGTTTCCAGGAAGGCCTACTGTTTGTGCCCCTCTAAAAATAGTGAAGAAAGGTGGAAAGTCTTTTTTATGCTAAATATAGTTGAAATTTTGTGTCACATTTTGTGTTATTGAATGAACTGTGCATTAAATTTCAAAATCTATTTTCAAATTAGACTACAAATTTAATGAAAGTGAATTTAAAATGCCGTTTTCAAAAAAGAAATACATAGCCAAATCAAAAGTTCATTCTATTTTATAGTTAAATCTTTAAGAAATACACTCACGTTTGTGAAAATTGCAACACCAAGAAGGAATCGTCATAATTGAATGCAATTTAATACACAGTTGAGTGGTAGTAGTACAAATAAATGATTAAATGTTCAAAGCAAACAAACAAGAACAAGAGATCAGAATCAGTATTTTGTGTGGCCACCACGCGCCGCAATAAGTGCTGCTACACGACGTGGCATGGAGTCAAACAAAGTTTGAATGTCTGACTGAGGAAGAGCATTCCATATCGTTTGTACGCGTACCCAAAGTTCGTCTGCAGACGCAACAGGACGAGGATCACGAGCAAGACGCCGACCAATGACATCCCACACATGTTCAATTGGCGACATATCCGGGGAACACGCAGGCCAAGGAAGAAGCTGTACCTGCTGCGCTGCAAAGAAGGATTTAACAATCCGAGCAGTATGAGGGCGGGCATTGTCCTGTTGAAATACAGCGCCTGGCAAGCTTTGAAGGAAGGGAACAGCTTCGGGCTGTAGAACTTCACGGATATACCGGTTGCTGTTCAGATTGCCCACAATTCGTAGCAATTGAGATCGTCTATGATATGCTATGGCGCCCCAGACCATAACTCCGGGTGTTCGTCCACTGTGGCGTTCGATAATGCACTCCGGAAGGTGGCGTTCACCGGCATAGCGTCTGACACGAATGCGGCCATCATGGTACCACAAATTAAAGCGGGATTCGTCAGAAAACACGACATGCTGCCAATCAGCACGCCAGTCTCTATGCTGATTGGCCCATTGTAGCCGCAGGCGGCGATGGTCGTGCGTTAGGGGGATCCTGTATAAAGGAGTCCGTGCGCGCAGTCCACACTGCAGCAGACGTCTACGAATTGATGAAGCACACAATGAAACACCTGTAGCTATTGACCACAGTGCTGCCAATTGTCTAGAGGAAGCTGTACGGTCCGTCCGCGCCATGCGGACCAGGTGTCTATCATCGCGAGCTGACGTCACATTTCGGGGTCCACTCCCGGATTTCCGAGTTGTCCGACACTCGTCCGTCCACTGCTTCCAAACGCGCATCACTGTGCTGCTGTTACGCTGCACACGAGAGGCTACTGCACGATACGACGATCCAGCTTCACGAAGGTCGATGATTCTCCCTCGTTCAAACTCAGTAAGTTGTTCAAATCTCGCTCTCTTTCGTCGACGAGGCATAAGTACAGATTGAGTTAACGTTTACCACTAGCAGATAACCACCGATAACCATACAGCCGTCTATTTATTCGGATCCATGAGCCGTTCAGAGGGCGCTGCTCAGCATACGCATGCGCTACGGATTTGCAATTCTAATCATTTGCATATCATGCGCTACTTTGCATTTCCTGAAAATTTCAGCTCACTCGCGTAAGTCCTTCATGGTGTTGCAATTTTCACAAACGTGAGTGTACAATTTGTTTTTGAAATTACTTTACAAGTTTTAGTCGCATTTCTTCCTTTTTACTAACCCTTAGAGTGCCGTTTCCCCTTAAGTTTTCCAGCTTAATAAATACGTTTTATTTATATATTTGTTAATTTATAATTTATTACCACAAATATAAGTAAGGAAGCGATATTATTAGTTTTATTTATTTTATGTGAGGTCTACGCTTTATATTTTCCCCTTTCGGGCAAGTAACTTAGCCACGAGTTAGGTAAAAGCAAAATAAATAAAAAAATAAAAAATATATTAATAAAAAAAATACAAATCTGAAGTTTTTTCAGATTTTATATTACTACAAAAGGAGCCTTTCCTTTAACGTGTGTTACCTTTATTTATTAAATATCATGTTCTTCACACTTAAACCACTGCTCGCTTTGAAATCTTTTGAGTTTATCAATCAAATATTCGTTAAAGTGTTGAAAAATATAAAATCAATAATAAAACAAATTCCAAATTAGCCCCTTCGAAAGGCCCATTTTCAGTGGAGGATTTCGTTATTCAAAATTTGATGGCTCTAGGTACCGGTGGTTTATAACAATGCGAACAGCATACATACATTTATGCAGATTCTTCGTTATTTAACTTCTTTAAATATAACACAGGGCGATAATATTTGGTGCCAACAATTTGAAAAGTGAAACGAACTTTTCAAGTTTTCAACGCAAAATGCCAAAATGAAATTAATACCCTTCTGGGCTAACGCCCTCTAGGCTAATAAGTAACCCAACCCTGTTTAACTTCTTGTAACTAAATAAATGGTAGTAAATCGCAGAAATTCCACTTTTCATAGAACATTCAATTAACATTTCTGGTACGATATTTAAATAATTCATAAACAAAATTGTAACAAATCAATAGCTCAGGCCAAGAAGTTTATGGCGGTAGATAGCGACAATTACTAGATTATGGCAAGAAACGAAGTTGCACATTCAACATTGCATGTAAATAAAACAAGAGGTTTAAAATTATAGCAGGTCCTTGAAGAGTAATCCACGTTTAATAACCTTATTGTCTCAAATCATAAAATCACCTGTAAATCAGCGTTGTATTTTTAAGATGCTTTGCAAAATATAAAAGAGCTTGTGTATTAAATGGCTTCACGTAAATCATAGGATTTAAAATTTTAGATTCTGCCTTAATAGAAAAAGATATATCAAACCTATTTTAATTCGCTGATTGAGTTACCATATAATCTCCCTAGGCTAAAATGGACTTTCATTCAGTTGCGTCGGTTGATCTGCGTTGTGTATTCTGAAACGAGAGTTTTGCAGTTGGCGACATAGGAGAAATATGTTTATTGAGCAGCATATACACATGGAATTCTGTTACGCTTCGTAAAATGCTCAACATAAAGTTGCGAAATAAAGCAGAAGCCAATGAAAGTAGTCATAAAGTAGTAATACAAAAGTCATTAACAGTAATACCAAGTAAACATTTTGTTGGTATTATATGGACCAGCAGAAAAACGTATGGTCCTGAAAACAACCATCCAATGGAAAATGCTTTTGGCGTGAACAATAGTACTTCTTTTAAATATCATTACTGGATTAATAAATCATTCTTTCTTGTTACCTGAAGGCATTCCCATGCACAGGTTGCCGATTTTTCCTCAATTCCTGGGAAAAACGGAATTTCATGCAGTTCTACTCCTGCCATATTAAGCTGAACTCTCAATAAGCAGACTTCTACGTGGGTTGGCACATTCACTTAGGATTGACTAAATGACATCCGATGTTTTCCATCATGAATTTATTGAAAAATAATCACTATTGACAGAAAAACGCCTAAAAGAATAGGTTTCAGATGTATTTTAAAGGTACACTGCGAAAAAAGAAAAGGGGGACAGTTCTATATGTCCCGTTCTACTGGGCCGAATGACGAAATTCAACTTGTGTTTCACATGTCTCGAAAGCGCGACGTAGGATATGTATTAGATATATATGTAGCATTGTTCTAATATAGGTATTTTAACAAATTTCGGACTTTTCTGAAATGACATGCCACTGTTTTTCCATATTTCGAGTCTACGACTCAAATTATGCCAAGCTGCCCAGTTTTGTAAATATCGCAAGAGTAGTGTTTAAAAAATTAGCTCTGAGAATGTTAGCTCGTCAATGTTGATTGAATTTGGTATATATTTATTAATATCTCTTTTTATTCTAAATTTCATTTTCAAAAATTTTATTTTTAAATAATTTTATAAATTTTTCGAAAAAAAATTTGAATTTTAACTAGTAAAATTTTTGCCAACATCTTAAGTTAGATGTATTTCTAACCATACATGCAAAAAATTGGAGTTTTTTATTCAAAACTCCCTTAGGTATACGTGAATTTACATTTTGGCGCGTTTTGAAATTTGGCTTATTTATTACAATAGATAATATTGAAAATGTGGTTTACGCACTCTGTTAAAATTATTTGAAAGTATGAACGATAACTTTCTTTCCGCTCTTGAACAATCAATAAAAGGAAAGAACAGTAAAAAAATAATCAAAAATAGGTTGCTGTAAATTAAGAAATTCGCTATGTGAATTATTCTTGACACAAACCGAAAAAATCCGCCAAAATAAATTTTAAATTTCGCAATAAATTTCTCACCAAAAGTTACAAAATTTAATATGTAGACATCATTTGAGTCGTAGAATCCAAGTATGGAAACAAATTGCTATGTTATTTCAGAAAAAGTCCGATTTTGTTTCAAAATACCTGTGTTAGGTCAATACTATATATAAATCTTATATATATATATATATATCTTAAGTCGCGCTTTCGCGACATAGAACACGCAATTTGAATTTTGTCAATCGGCCCAGTAGAACGGAAGATATAGAACTGTCCATTTTATTCCTGCGCAGTGTACAAGCTATACTCTTAGACAAAAAAAAAAACGACGCACCGAGAAGATATAAAGCAAATTCGACACAAATTGATATGCATACAGGTTTCGACGGAAAATGCAAAATTTTACATTTTGGCTGCCAATGAATGAACGGTTGTCGCTACAGCGCATCTGATCTGCGCAATTGGCAGGATATTTAAGAGGAGAAATTACAATTCCATGTCATAAATTCTTCACGAATTTCATTCCGTGTACTCTGGTAGACAGTAACTATTCCTCACATACAGGTGAGCGAACGATATGCGCAGATGTCAGAATTTGAGAGAGGTTGTAGTTGGGCTCAAAGATGCCGGTTGGTGTTATCGGCGAATAGCTCGACATTTGAGCAGGAGCGATGCCACTATTAGACGATGTTGGCAGGAATGGGTGAACCATGGCCGCACACAGCGTCAAGAAGGAAGCGGTAGGCCTAGAGAAACAACAAAACGTGAAGACTGAGCAATCGCCAGAGCGGTACTCACAACCCCAGATGCATCATTATCATCGATTGTACGTGAAACTAGTGCTTCAGTGACAACAAGGACCATTCATAGACGGCTCACAGAAAGGGGGCTGAGTTCACGGCGCCCCTTGCGCCGACTACCATTGACCTCTGTACAACGTCAAGCTCGTTTGCACTGGTGTCGGGCTCATTCGCACTGGAATGTCACTGACTGGAGTAGAATAGTCTTCAGTGATGAGTCCCGCTTTGAACTGAGCCCCGATGACCACCGAAGGCGAATCTGGAGACGCCCCGGACGGCGGTGTGATACCAACCTGACTGTCTTTCGGCAGATAGGCCGACAACCAAGAGTGATGGTCTGGGGTGCCATTTCATTTCCTAGTAGAACTCCTTTGGTTGTTATCCGTCGCAACCTTACAGCACAGCGGTACGTCAACGAAGTTCTAAACCCCGTTGTGTTGCCCTTCATGTCACGCCACCGTGGGTTTACATTTCAGCAAGATAATGCCAGCCGCCACACTGCACATGTTTCTACTACTTGCCTTAGTGCTTGCCGAACATTACCTTAGCCAGCAAGGTCACCGGCTCTCTCTCCTGTTAAGCACGCTTGGAGCATTATGGGCAGGGCCCTCCAACCAGCTCGAGGTGTTAGCGATCTAACGCGCCAGTTGGACAGAATGTGGCACGATATCCCTCAGGAGGACATCCACAACTTCTATCAATCGATGCCAAGCCGAATAATTGCTTGCATAAGGTCCAGAAGTGGACAAACGCGTTACTGACTTTTTCACTTTGTGAAGCTCTATCACTTCAATAAATCATCCGATCATCCGAGTTTTCTCAAACTGTAATCATTTGTTTTTCTGTACATGTACATCACTTCTACCGATTTTCGTCCAATTCGGATAACTCCTTCTTGCTGCGACGTTTTTTTTTTTTTTATTTTTTTTGTCTAAGTGTATATTAGACGTTCCATTTTATAAATTAATTTTTCTTTAAAGACAAACATGCTTCAACGTTATACTTAAATGAACTTAGGACTCAATAGAAGTAATCTTCAGACATTTGATTCTTACTATGAATATAAGCTTGATGTATTGAAGATGTTGAACAAAATATATAATACAGTAGTTTGAGCAAATCTGATATTTTCCATAAAATTTCAAAAAAGGTAATTAAGGACTGTAATAAGTCTGACAACATCTGATTATAAATTAGCTTTATACGATGTCATAAATAGCTCAAGCATTTAAAACGGGTGCGGTTTGCAAAACAGAATTTTAAGAAAGAAACATCATCTTATCATTTGAAAACTATAATGATTTCATGCATTTTTTTGCTTGTTTGATTTCAGTGTAAATAAGTGATGACAGAAGTACATATCTTCTGCAGTCTTTCAAAAAAGTTTCTTTAAAGAACCGACGAATGTCGACGAAAGTTGAGAGATATGCTGACGAATCTACCGAATGGCTAATGGGAGAAGAATGGTAAACGATTAGAAAGAGAATTCAAACAGGTAACTTTGAGTGAAAAAACAAATTAGTTTTCCAATATGGAACAGAATTGAGTAACTATTATACTGTTACGAATTTTTCACTTAGACTGATAATTTTAGTAGAATTAGAAGTAAAATTATTGTACTTTTCTGTGTAATGTAGCGCGGGATAAATTTTAAAAGAAAGCATTACCGGAAAAGTAACAATACAGGGGCAAGTGCATTTAAAATTGAGTAAATGGGTATAGTTCGACCGTCTCAAACGCAACCCTGGCTGGCATTCTGCCAAAACACATAGATTCGTCCGAAAGGGATGTTATTACTTGCTGAGACATGAAAGGTTACGTGAAAGTTTTCTCTTCTCCGGAAAGAAATATGCTGGAAGGAAAGAAAGTCCCCATCCTTCCACCCCATTTTGAGAATAATTCTGTTCGAATGGCGCATGCGTGTTTGCGCTCATGGTCGCGGATAAGGCGGGCGAACTATATCTCCCTAATTTGGCGATATATCGTAAAGCTGAAAACCATTGGCGCGACTTATTTTGTCACCAAATTTGGCTTGAAATCGCCGAAAGTCACCAAATTTGCCGATCATTTTGCGACATTTTGGTCCACTCCCTGTATCACCGTAATAAGTATTGAAATTGAATAAATGTAATTGACCACTATGTTAGCTGTAACCGTAATTCCACCTTCTTATTGCGTTCCAGTAATTTCGAGAAACAGAAAGTGCTATAAATATCTCGCAGCCGGTTGAAAACTTTTTAGGGCCGAAGAGAGAGATCATCTCCTCTGAGTTGTTTATTTATTGTTTTTGCGAGTTGTTACTTTTGCGTGAATGGAGATATCCGAGTTAGCTTTCTCTTTAGATGAGCTTTTCATTGCATCGTGTTTGTAGTTTGCACTGCTTAGTAGTTTGAAGTCTAACTACTGATTTTACTGTGTGATACTGTGAAAACTTGTACTAATATTTCTGTGAAAATTCCACTGTTCTGAAATATTTCTTTTGATAAAAATAAATTTTATTAACATATTATTGGACTTCGACTATTATTCAATCTACTATTATGAACCCGTACGCAAGCAACACTTTTTGGTGTCAGAAATGGGATTCGAATCCACGCCCACAGAATTGGATACTAAGTACAGAAGTGAATACCTAAATACAAAATTCGTAACAATATAATAAAATTTTGCACAATTTTATTAAGCAGAAAAAATAAAATATCGTTCAAAATTCCTCTTTATTTTATATAAGCTGTTATTTTAATTGCTTTAATCGAAATTAAGTACATTTAGATTTTAAAAAATTGCCCTTAAAAATCATGCATACATTTTAAAGGCTTCACTTACTACTCTAAATTTACAAACAAAAGAAACGGCATCATTCGTGCAGTTTTTGTTGCTGTTTGTAAGGTGATCCCGAAGTAATTAAAAATGAATTAATATAGGAAAAGGTAACGTAGGCAAAAGCAAACCCAAGGGGAGAAAATCGGAAATGGAGATGTCTCACTATCGATCCTCCATTGGGACGGAGGGTGTGGCACATGTTGCCGCAGGAAACGATGTAGGCATTACTGGAAATGATTCTCAGCTCTAACAGTACTCCGATTACGACAAGCTGACGGCCCATTATGCCTCTAAGCGATACCAAAATGAAAGCGGGAAAAATAAAAGAAGTGTGAGCTATAATATTAGCTAACGCTCTTCAAAATAGTTTTGCGTGGCATTTTAGAGAATACGTCAAACTCTCTTAACGCCTTTCACCTTTAAAGGAAATGTCATTCGCTTCCTTCTAATAAAACACACTGTAATTATCTGAAGCATTTCATTTTGTATTTGCCTTGTTATTATATTCATTAATTCGAAATGAAAGTAAGCCTTCTCTAAAGCAATAATATTTTTGTTTTTTTAGTAATCCATTGACTTTCATTCGAAATGGCGATTGAGTCCTTGGTTTTTCAGGTGTAAATATTGAGAATTGGATTTATGAATGAATTTTGATTTTCCACTTCAGAATAAACACAAGCTTAATATCTTCGGGAATGAGGATTTTTGTACCGTTTTAGATTGATATTACTGTAGAAAGAGCTGAATGGAATACAGAATTTTAGTTTTTAGCATTTAGCATATAAACATTTCTTTTTGAATCTGCTAATACATCTTCCTAACAAGGTACTATAAGCTTGGAGAGTCATAAAGTGATTTTGATGTCGGAGACTTGAAAAATGTAGAATGCCCTCGCTGGGACTCGAACCTGGACTTCTCGAATACGCGTCGAGTGTGCTACCGTTAAACTATGAAGGCATGCTGGAAGGAGGGCGATCATACCTTATATACCCCCTTCAAAGGGCTACTGTGAATTACGAGACCCAATCGCAAAATCCTGTGGTGACTAGTTATCTTTCACTATCTTTCATTTAGGGCGCCACTGTACAGATATTAGGTTATTTTGATGCAGAAAACGTGAAAAATATGCAGTGCCCTTGCCGGTACTCTAATCTGGACCTTCGAATACGCGCCAAGTGTGCTACCATTACACCGCGAAGGCATTCTGGAAGGCGGGAGATAGTACCTTTCTAAGCTCCTGAAAAAGTTATGCTATTAGGAATAATTGTCCTCGATTTCTAGCCATTACTGCAGCTTTCTGAAAAATTGCCTGCAAGACACATAATACTTGTATGAAAGCTCTAAACTATCTGAGTGCTTTACGTTGAAATTTCCTTGCTTCTACTCTAGTTTCATTTGGGCAGTAATATAAATGATATTGGGGAACAATTATTTTACTAAATTTCGAATTTAAGGTTCAGTTGTTGATTTCCTTTCTTAATAAATGCAGATTTTAATAACCATCCTTTTATACAAGTGGTTGGATTTTGGGCAAGCAGCATGTTTGACTAAGAGCTATAAATTTCTTTATTAAGCATTTGAATGAAAATTACCCTGCTGTCTTTTCTATACAAAATGTTTAAAATATTTAAATCCAATTTTACAGTGTTTTAGGATGGCATGATTTACGCCGAATAAGGAATTGCGGCCTGTCTCCCCGACCAGCTTCACTGTTTGAACTCCATCGCCTTGTTTCGACTTTCGAATATACTGAGACTTGTTAAAAAAAAAAAAAAAGAAAACAGAAAGAAAGAAAAAAAAGAAAATGCGAGTAACAAGATTCTTCGAATCATCTTCAATCAAAGAACAGTCATTGTTCCGCCTTTTTTACAGAAACCCATATGATGAAAGAAGTTTTTTTTTTATTTAAAGTTTCTTGAAAACTCCAGAGACTGCTATGAGAATTTTTATTTTCCAGAATGCACTATATATTACTTTGAAAATTATTAAAACTGATGACATATTGCTTTCATTTTTTTCAGTTTACATAAAAACATTGCAATCAAATATATGAAACAAAATACATTTTTAGCAAACATTTCTTTATTTTATGCTGTAATTGCTCAATATATGATGCTTATAATCATTCTGCGATACTACCCGGTTATAACTAACTGCGAGACTAACCGGACTAACTAACCCGGTTATTCTACCAGTTTAGCTGTACTTTCACGCCTACATGTAAACTGTCAACACCATAAAAATTATTTAAAGCCTAAATATGCGCTAAATCTTGATTTCGGATACAGATCTTTTGGCATTTTCTGACTGTCACTCTGCTACGGATTTCTACTGTTTGAAAATAATTTCTCATCTTGAGCTTCAGCAAGCCGATTTTGCTTCGCGATTATTTAGGTCTGAGCCAAGTTCAAATTAATGAATACTCCACCATTCAGTTTCACTTGAACGTTTATTCTAAGTTACCGACAGTTTTTATTTCTGTCATGTCTTTAAGTTCTGTATAACCGGTAGGTTGACGAATAAATAAAGAGGCTTTGTTTTAAACCTTTGCTTTGTGTTTTATGTGTTTAGAAGACAGATGGTGCGGTTAGATGTCTTACTTTACGGCTCTAACTATTGTGGAACTATATCGTGGCGTTCAACGTGTACACTGATTTATGCCGGGATATATATAGCGCTAGCTTTATTTTAACCCGTGAGAGATTGCATGTTGGTGATACACGGACAAATCTTACGTAGGACCTCTATTATCTGTTGGATGTGAGCACTGAAGAAACCAGAAATCAGTTTGACGTACCACGGTTTTAAGGAAAGGCTCGAAACCTTATTTCTCCTGTGCCCACTTAGGAAGCAACAGAAGGTTATGACCGCAGCATCCGCTTTGAAAAGTCAAAAAGCTGCTTTAAAGGGATCGGCAACAATCTGTTGCTTGAACCTGGTAGTCAGTTGCATAATTATTAGTCCAAAGGGGCAATTTACCCAGAAGGGCTATTAATTTCGTTTTGGCACTTTGCCTTGATTCACTAAAAGCGTTGTTTCACTTTTCAAATTGTTGTTACCAAATATTATCGCCCTATATTATATTTAAAGAAATTAAATAATGAAGAATTTGCATAAATGTAGGTATTGTTGCAAAAAATTCGGCGGTTGCGCCTGTATGTAAGCTTTCCGGCATAGCACTAGGGTTGCCATAAAATAGCATATGGTAGGGTTGCCAGGTTGGCGACTTTATCGCCCATTTGGCGACCAAATCGGCGATATCTCATGGTCCAATCGGGAAGCTTCTAGAATAATTTCCTGTCGAGATATTTCTCGAAACGTGTGGAACTTAAAGAAAAGCTATATAAACCCTTGCGTTTCTGAGAGCAGTAGTTGCGAGAGATTGTGAAGCAGTGTGATTAAGATTGTGAGTTTTGTGAGAATTGTGAGAATCGCTGCTTACTGTGAGTGCTAAGCTACGCGAGAGTTTTGTGAACGGAAAGCGATCGAGATAGTGCTTTGCCGTGAAGCTACCTTTACAGTATAGCTTGACAGTGTATTGGTGATTGTTCCACGGTGTTTATTAGAAGTTTACTGTTGCCGTGAAGCTACCTTTACAGTTACAGCCTGAAGCTGTGTTGCTGATTGTTTCAGCGTATTTATTGTAGATTTCCGACGCTTTTAAAGGTAATTTTGGAATTGTGCTGTAAATAGTGATTCTTGTAAATAAATTGTGCTTTTTATTGTTCTGCATTGTGTTTTCATCGGATACTCTCAAATCCACGAACCCGTAAAACGCAACAGTATGTTTCTCGCATTGTGATAAAACAATGGAACCTAGAACCATTAAATTTTGAATAACGTAATCCTCCTGCTAATATGGGCATTTGGAAGCCCAACTTTGAAATTTGTTTTATTATCGATTTCGTATTTTGTAAAACTTAAACGAATTTTTGATTAACAAACTCAAGGATTTCAAAGCGAGGAATTTCAATGCTGCACAGAAAAACATTTTTATCTCCAGGGCACTAGACATTGTATCCGAAATTCTAAAGATATGCTCATTTTAAAATTATTTTGCGATATTTCTCTTGAACTGAATTTTATGGTTTCAGTGCGAATAACTTGATATTTAATAAATAAAGCTAACACGCGAAATGTTAAAAAACGCGCCTTTGGAAGTAATTTAAAATCTGAAACCTTTCGATTTTTTTTTTCTAAATATTTAAGGTCGAAATGATTAAAGCTTTTCCGGCAGTAAAGGATAGATTTCCTTTAGAGGCAAAATGGTTTGGGAAAAGTCAGCTGGTAAGTCAGGAAGATTTACTTTCGTTTGAATTTTTTTAAAGTTCGTTTGAAGAAAATTTGATATAAAAAGTTGTTACACAGAAGGACGCAATACCGAAAATCGTGGCTCAGTTGTTTCCGCAGATTACGGATTTTGTTTACATGCGAAGTCGAGGAAACTTGGAGGACTCTTTGAGCTTGTAGTGAAGTATAAAGTTTTAAGTTAGTCGAAAGCGGCTGTGCCGCTAGAGTTTCGGTTGATGTCAGTGGTGAAGGTGGCAGTAGACTCGATTGTAAAATGGAAGTTTCGGAGAAAGAAATAGGAACACTGCGCGTGGTCGGCTAAGCAAAGAGGCATTTTTCAAGGAGATCTGAAGAATTATGTGGAAGATAAAAAAAGGCCATGTAAGAAGAAAACAAGCGAGTCGTTTATACTAGCAAGTGATACTGAAATTCAGAGATTTCCGTCATCCTATGACAAGCGAAAATCTTCACAAGTGCAGCTGAATACAATGTTCTTAAAAAATGCGTAGTGCTTAAAATGTCGTTATTGAAAGCTGGGACACAGAGTAACGGGAAAATGCTGTTGTAAATATTTTAAAAATTTAAAGTTGTGGGAATGAAAGTTATAATAACGCCGTATCAGTATTGTGAGCAGTGTGAAATAGTATAAGCAGTCTGATTTTATCATCCTGATCAAGAATGAGAAATATATGATTTTGCTTTACGTAGTGAGGAATCTGCTGCCTAATGTGATATTAGAGTTGCATTTTTTAAAATTTTTATGATGAAATTTTTGAATTTTTATGGAGATGCATTTTGCATTTGAAAGATATAGTGGCAAAGATTTTTTCTAATCCAGAAACGCTGAAGATAGAGACAGAGACTAGATGTCAGAATCAACAGCAGTCCTTGATCTCGAAAATCTTTTGTTGATGAAAAAAAAGAGAAAAATTCTTTGAAATTCATCTTTTTCTGCTTTGACTGATGAGATTCACGATCACGTACCTAGTTACACATTAAATAGGTATTAGAGAAAATCCTCCTTGTAAATCAAAGCCGTATAAGTACGATAACGTTAAGGAAAAATAATTGAAAGATATATTAGTGAGATGATTAAGAATATATTGATAATTCCCACAAGCAGACATCACGCAAGTCCTGTGGTTTTGTATAAGAAAGAAGAAAATACTTTCCCCCCTACACATGCACACACGTACTTCTTCACAGACAATGAATTCGGCACTACGCCTTTTACTAAAGAAAATTAACAGCATAACAGAACACCTAGTTTATACCTAGAAATAATAATTCAGGAAACTATTACTAAAGTCAGATCAATTAAATGCATGACCACTGTAACAAAAAGCCCTATCCAAATGTCCAAAATCCAAAAACCCAAAAATCATTTAGAACTTGGAAAGGGTGATGAATGATTGTTTTCAAAAATTTCGGGTATCTATTTAATATTTCGCTTGGTAATTGAAATTTGTTACTTGTGTTAGTTATTGTTTGATGATGATTGTTTTTAGCTCAAAGGAGCGTTAGTTCAGAAGTGCTATTAATTTCGTTTTGTCATTTTGCGTCGATTTACTGTAAATGTCTGCATCACTTTTTAAACTGTTGCCACCACATATTATCACCCTGTGTTATATTTAAAGAAATTAAATTATGAAGAATCTACTTAAATGTATATATGTCTCTCGCACTGTAAAACAACGGTACCTAGAGCCATCGAATTTTGAATAACGAAATCCTGTTCCGAATATGGGAATCTGGAAGCCCAAATTTGGAATTTGGAATTTGTTTTATTATCGATTTCACATTTTGTAACACCTTACCGAATTTTTTATTAAGAAACTCAGAGATTTCAAAGCAAGCACTGTACGAAAAAAAAAAAGGAAATAAACACATTTTATCTTCAGGGCACAGATTGTGTATCGGAAATTTCAAAGAGAGGCTCATTTTAAAATTATTTTGCGATATTGCTGTTGAATTGAATTTTATGGTTTTAAGTTCGAAGAACGTGATATTTAACAAATAAAGATAACACACAAAACGTTAAAAAAACGCCAGTTTGGATGTAATGTAAAATCGAAAGCTTTCAGATTTTTTTTTTTCTATTTACATACAGTTTGCGGTAGTTAGTATAAAATGTATTGTAAAATATATTATGATTAGAATGTGCTTTATGTACAATCTATTAGTGTTATACTGTATGTTACAAAATTTTGTAAGAGTGTAAGATATATTATATTAATATAAGATTTTGAATTTATGATAAATGCCTTCATCGCGGGCCGGAGAATGCTCGAACTAAAATTCCCTAAAGGAATAAATTACTGTTGGCTTTTCCCGCGACGAGGAAAAATATTGTTATATCAGAAAAGAAAGGTGATATGAAGAGGTGTATAGATTGATGCGGCGCTGTGCCGAGTAAGGTATTTAATATTTGTTTGAATCATGTTTGTTATTATTTTCAATAAATAATCAAAAGGCAGCTGCTGTAAAATGAATGATTCAACGCTTCAAAACGAAGGCAATAAATTGTTGGTGACCCGGACGTGATTCAACAAATATTAACTATCTTACGCAGCACAGCGCCGGATGTACATGTCTTCATATCAATATTCTGTTCTAACTATATTTTCCCCCGTCACGGGAAAAGCCATCAGCCGTTTATCCCTTTAGGGAATTTTAATTAGAACAACCACCTTAGGTTCTAGATATTTTCCGATAGGCTGAACTCGGCGTTAATCACAAAATCTGGTGCGTATACATTTCTAAAAATGCCGTTCGATGTATGAAGAGGCAATAATTTGATTATTATTATATTGAGGGTCTGGGAGAAGATTTTATACATTTACAAAAAAAAATGTCTAAAAGTAAGCGTACTAAAACGTAAAACCGCAGGTGGTGTAGAATTCCATTATTTTAGTTACAAATGTCAAATATTGTAGAGTTAAAAATCATTTCAATTAACAATCACCACCGATTACAAGGAAATATTTCTAGGAAGCCAGGATTATGCGAAAGAATGTTTTTCAACAATACCGTTCTGGTAATTGTTTTCCTTTAGGGGGGGATGGCGGGAGTTGTATTCATAGTATAGAACATTCATAAAAAAATTCGTGTAAATTGCAGAACTCTTGTTAAACTTAAAAAAGGTAAAAAGAGAAAGTGTGTATGTAATGAAAATCGTTTTTGAGATGCTTAATACTGCTTTGATTCAAGCTTGTAGGCTGCACATGTAAAGAGAGTCGTAAACAGGAAATATACAGAGAAGTATTTATGCCACTATTAACTGTTCAGAAATTTACGATATATATATTGTTAAAGAGCCGGTAACAGTATATGGTGCTATCACTCATATGGTACTATCACTCATCTGGTACCCTGTTGGGAGTTATAAATTCATGTTATATGTATATATTGTACGTTATGTTTAGTTGTACGGCATATGTATATATGTTATATTTTATAATTCATGAGCAAGCCAAAGATGGCACTCTGTACCACATGTACACTGCGAAAAAAAAGGGGGGGCAGTTCTATATCTCCCGTTCTACTGGGTCGATTGACGAAATCCAAATTGCGTTTTTCATGTCTCGAAAGCACGACTTAGGATATATATTACATTTATACATAGCATTGTTCTAATATAGGTATTTTGACGCAAAATCGCACTTTTTTCTGGAATGATATGCCATTTTGTTTCCATATTTCCATTCTACAACTCAAATTATGCCCAAATATAGAATTTTGCAACATTTGGTGCGAAATTTACGGAGAAATTGAAAAATTTATCTTGGCACATTTTTTTCAGTTGGAACCAAGGATAATTCACTTGACGTACTTCTTATTTATAGCAAACCTATTTTCCTGTCGCTCTTTTTCATTGCACACGAGCGAAAAAAAAGTCCTCGTTCACACTTTCAAATAATTTCAACAAAGTGCGTAAACCGCATTTGGCGTTATTATCGTTTACAACATATATGCCAAATTACAGAACACGCCAACATGTAAATTCATGTATATCTCAAAAAACTCTAATTTTTGACAGGCGTGCCTAGAAATCCATCTGGATGAAAGGATGTTAAAAATTTTATAGGTTCTAATACAAAAATCTTTTCGAAAAATTTATAAAAAATATTTATTAGGTTATAAATTAAAATCTTTTCGAAAAATTTATAAAAAAATATTTAAAAATACAAATTTTAAAAATAAATCATAAAAATTGTATTGGGATTAAGCCTGAATTTAGAATTCTGGAGGAAGGAATCAAGTAAGTTTAATAAAAAAAAAGAAAAATTAATAAATATATATCAAATTCAATTAACACTGAGGAGCTAAAATTTTGAGAGCTACTTTTTTAAAAACTATTCGTGCGAGTTGAATTTTGTCAACTCTTTTTTCAAACTTTTGAATTTCATTTCGAATTTTTCGAAATTCCCCTCCCCCGTGGTGTATCATTGCAACCAATGAAGAAAACATTAGCTACGCAAAACATATGCTCAAAATTCATAAATTCCCTAAGCAGCACTCTAGTCCAACAGTCACCCTATTGAGAATTTAATTAATACTGACTGAGAGAGAATTCCAAAATTTAGCCTCACTGGAGACGGTAATTACTGAAATAAAGGGGAATTTTGAATTAAAAACTTTTTTTACTTAGTTAAAGGATACCGCAGATTCCCAGCACGATATTATAAGGATAAGAAACGGGCAAACAATCATGAAATACCATAACCGTTAATCTACAAGTAGGAATATAGAATTTAGTTTGGTAATACCATCATCATTAAGATTAGCTACATGCATAATCATTACGTTCTTTAGGCTGATAATGACAGCTCAAAGACTGCTATTTCACTCAGTTGCAAAACGGTGTGTCTGAATATACCAAATTTTGAGATATTTCCCAATTAATTAATATATTAATTACAGTCGGGATGGCTACTTAAATAGCGTATTTTTAAGTTTTCAAAATGAAATAGTCGGAAGTTATTCGTTAGGTCCATATCCTAGGAATATGATAAACAAATGGGTTTCATTTAGAACCTTAGGCTGTAAGGTTTTAGTTAAACTAACAAAGTTTTATTTTAATTTACATCTTTCTATCTCTTCTCAGTTTCAACTTCCCGTCAGAAGAAGCGCGCGTTTTCAGCTTATGCTAATTTGAAGTAGAGCCAAGAACTATTTAAACCAGTGGTAGAAACCTCTCAGTGTGAGAGAGCTTTTAGTCTCAGATCACGGTCATTCTGTTCGACGTTCGCCTGAGCAGCTAGCAGATAATTTCTAAGCCATAGTGCTTACTACGTGATTGCTTATTGAAATAAATCCAAGTGCGCTAGTATTAGTAATTCTTGCTACGCACCATTTAGTTGAGGCCAACTCCGCGAAGAGCTCTGTGAACAAATATCAATTAAATTTCTATTTAGCTTTAATTTAAATTTATCTGGTGTTCATTTAGACCCAAGTGTGGTCTTTTACTTTCTGTATCCCTCCCAAGTGGGCAAGTGATTTGTAAATAATATTGGTTTAATAAAAGAGGATTTTAAATCCCTTTCAAGTGCAGTTATTCTTCAGCACAGTATCTACACCACAACATAGCTGATTTCAGCTCCCTGTTCCAGATTAGGACTTAAGGACTTTAAGGAGTTACTTTAAGATGTTTGCCAAGCACATGCACAGAACACTCAGTCCTGACAAGGCCACTTTCTGAAATGGGTTGAGGAAAATTGCTTTACGCTGAGCTTTCGCTAAAAGAGTTCCAGAGTTATTTATAAATAAATTTGCTTTAAGATACGAGAAAGTAATTTCCGATAATAGTCCATAATTCATTACTCAAATTTTGAGGAAATGTGCTGTAGTAAAATGCATTAAGAGTTTTAACACGTCTTTCGACTAAAATCTAGTATTAGTCTAGTAATCTAGGCTTGAGCAAAACGGGTAAATAAGAATATAAATAAAATTATCCAAAGTTAAATGGCAAATAAATTAAAGGTCCACTTTTCACCGTCTTGGTTTTTTATGAACTAAATAATTTCAAGCATTTCAAATTGTTTGGTGAATCTGACAAAGTGTTTGCACTATGTATTTTCGCAGTTTCATTTGGCAACAATGTACTAAACTTACTGTTTTGTTTTTATTATTTTGTTTATAATGAATTTTCTATATTTCTGTTTTGTGCACAAGCTTCCTGCTCTAATTTATTAGGTAAAGACTCATTTGTTATACTTTTTTTATTGTATTTAATAATCGAAAGCTTGCTTGAACATAAATGGTAGGTTTGTATTCGCAATTAGAATAACTGGAAAAAGACTAATTGCTGTTAAAAGGCAGAGCGCAACTTTACATTTGCCATCACTAATACAAAACACATTATACATTTACTTCCAAACGTATCAACAAATACTGCTTTGATTGACAAAAAAATCGACAGGAAAGTAGCACATATATTTATGCATAAAACAAAATCAATAATTATATACAGAAATGAAAACAACAT
This sequence comes from Stegodyphus mimosarum, assembly GCA_000611955.2. Taxonomy (NCBI): domain Eukaryota; kingdom Metazoa; phylum Arthropoda; class Arachnida; order Araneae; family Eresidae; genus Stegodyphus; species Stegodyphus mimosarum. The sequence goes on along the minus strand of KK112437.1, from coordinate 251,242 downwards.
GAAATTTTTGTAAGTTATCAGATAATGACATACTGTACACTAAAGCAGAATTATATATAAAGGGAAAATAAACAGCATAAAATGAAAAAAAGGACATTAATAGGGTACGTGACCCCCTCATCTGTATACAAAGTTTGCACCTTGTGACCATGTTTTCCATTACGTGGTCAACCACCGCAGAATTAAGCAATCGCCATTCTTCTTGTAGAGCAGGTTCCAGCTCAATAAGAGTGGCTGGAGGTGGGAAACGTGAAGATACAGCACGACCGAAAGCATCCCAAAGATTTTCAATGGGATTAAGGTCTGGCGAATATGCTGATCACGCCATACGCGTAGTCCCTTCACTCTCCACGTAGTCATCGACGATGTCAACTCTATGGGGACGTGCATTATCGTCCATTAAAACAAAAGTAGGGCCAACTGCTGAAGCGTACAATCTCACAATCGGTTATAAGCCTTCATCTCGATACCGGACAGCCGTCAAAGAACCCCGTTTAAAGATGTGGCAGGTCGGTGCGGTATCCTAATGAAATCCCTGCCCACACCATAATGCTTCCGTCTCGGAATGCGTGATGTTCGGTGACGTTTTGGGGCTGATTGCGCATTCATTGTTCACGCCATATCCTTATACGCTTGTAATCTGACTCCAGAGCAAATCTTGACGCATCAGTAAAGATGACATTGCCCCAGTCAGACACATTCCAATTGACATGTTCCCGGCACCACTGTAATCGTGCCCCTCTTGATTGCGCGGATAGAGGAACACGAACTCGAGGTACACGGGCGTAGAGTCCACTCATGTGTAATCTTAGGCATACAGTAGCTGCAGATATCGCCTTACCAATGGACGCTGCAACCATAGATGTCACACATGTGGAGGTCGCTCTGCGATTCCGCTTGGCTACAATAGCAATATATCGATCTTCCGCGAAGGTTGTAACCCTTGGGCGACCGGTTACGGGCCTTTGGACAAATGTTTGTGTGATTTGGAATTGTTTCCATAAACGTGAAATTACAGAATAATGAACGCCGAAGAAAAGAGCCAAGTCTGTGAGCGACTGTCGTGCTTGAATGCGCCCCACAGCACGCCAGCAGTCAGAATCTTTCATTCGTCTTCTGGAAGTCATAGAAACACGTATGCCTTGAAAAGTCTGGAAGTCATAGAAACACGTATGTCTTGAAAACAAATCGTACGAAAGTTTTAAACACCTTCTATCAGCACTTAAATTCAACTTCTGTAACCCTTCATAAAGCTGGCTTCGTATAAGACTGCCTTTTTTGCATATTTCTTAACATGAAAGCTCGATTGGCTGTTACCTAACATATTTGCATACTTCCATTTGCCTCTGGAGCAAATTGCATCCTCTTTAATTCTGATTGGCTTCCGGAAATTAGCATTTTCCTCTCCGTGCTTAACTTTTGGAAGTGAGTGTATAAGAGTCTTGGAAAACATTATCTCATATTATTTCAGTAGTGGTTAATACTTTAGTGATGAATTCTGCTGTTGAAGTTCTACAGTTATCTGAGTATAAAGCTAAAACTGCGGTAACAGAGTGCAGCCTGCAGAATATACTTTTTCTTTAAACTAATAAGTGTTCTTCTGCGAGAATGGAAGCCGTTGGAGCATATAGAATATTCGAACGTTTAGTTGCCTTGCGCAATTCAAAATATATATAGAGAATTTTATGGGGATGGTGATTCTAAAAGTTTTTTGAGTTAAAAAAAAATAAACTCTGTGAAAACTAAAACTGTGGTCTAAACTCTAAACAAATTTGAGTGCATTGGGCATTTACAAAAAAAGTGTAAGGAGTGCACTGCGGAAACTGAAGTATTCATCACCTGGATTAAAAGGTAAAGACAAAGTCGCATATCAGTTCACTGATAAGAACCAAAATTATTATAGGATTGCAGTTAGGAGCAATGTTGGTAATGTATATGATATTATAAAAAGCTGTCATAGCCATACTCTCACTGTACATTAAACTCCAAAAAATTAATGTATGGTCCATGTCCTCGTCGTGTGAACAGTTGGCGCACGTATCAGCGTGTTATTTCTAACAACAAAGAATATGCGCAAAAAGCAATAGGGCTTTTAGTAACGGTTTTAAACACCATAAAATCAAGATGAACTGTTACAAATATATACGCATGATGAAACCCAGAATGTCAACAAGAGTTTCAAAGCAGCTATATGACAAATAATGCTTTTTTATTTTTTTCCTTAGAAACTTTAATATTTGGATGCTAAGGATAAACACGATTTTATCCTTAGAAACTTTAATATTTGGTGGTAATATGAGTGTAATTTAGACGATGGACGTTTTCGTTTCATTAAAATATTTGAGTCACCTAAAATGATTCCTGGATATCTTACAGCCCAAGACATATAAAACAAAAATTGCTGTTTCTAGTAGACATTCATCAGGCTTCGCCAAAATTCATAGGAAGAAACTGAAAGCACTTCGAAAACAAAAAAAAATTATCTATTTGATAAAAAAAAATTAAGGAACGATGGATAAAGTACGAGTATTTTAAGTGAATAGTTGAGTATATGTGTTATATAACGGTAAACTGAAAGTTTTAAATGCGATTTTTTAATTATTTTTTTATAATTTATGTTCACAGCAACCATGATAACCCTAAAATGTCATTATAGAGTCACTTGAAATTTCGCAGACATATTTTGTACCTTATTATGCATAATGTAAAGTAGAAGTTTAAAAATTAACCCTTTACAATTTAAATTACATCATTTTTTTAGTAGCGTGTGTATTTTAAAAACTTTTTGAGTGCTGACTGGGATATTTGGCTATATATTACCAACAAATCAATATTCTCCAGTTATTCTCTTTCTCCGTATGCTTCTGTCTAGTATATATAACATAAAATCAAAAATATGTTTTTATCATCAATATTTTCTTCTCAGTGATGGCTGATGATTAATTTTGACTTAAACTTTTCAGTTTTTGCAAGAATTTTTCAAAATGATGATCGTTTTATCACTTTTGTAGTCATTGTATTTAAGTTTGTGACAATCCACTAAAAAATCACATAAATTCAAAAATATAATAAACACTTTGAAAAACGCCCTTCGAACGAGGTCGGTTACTTTAAACTTTGACTTCCGGTGCGGCAGACATTTACTTCCGGTTCGTCACCTTTCAGAAAAACTGGTATATCTCTACCTCTAATCAACGTATCAAGAAAAGAAGAGTAGTTTCTGGTTGCTAAGAATGTAGCCTTTAAAAACGTTAAGTAAAAAAAAAATTGAAATTTTTAGCTGAAATCGGCCTTTGCGAAGATGTCGGTTACTTTAAGTCAGAAACGCCCTATACTCGCTGGGATTGCTAAGTAACTGAGCATATAAACTCGCCCACACATTAGATCGTCTTAACACAAGATGCGAGAAACACCAATAAAATTACGCGGATAGAACAACATTGCTGATAAAGTGAACTCCAAGCAAAAGTTGGTATGATAACACATGGATTGAGAGGAATTTTAAGGTCAGGAATTAAATGCTGAAAATTAAGTATCCGTTACCTTTAGCACCTCAGTCGATGACTGGAAAATTCTGTTTCACATCTGAATGCCCTATGAGCACGAATGGTACAGAATGTGTACAGGCTGCGGTAATTTATCTGAAATGGAATGAAGCTGCCGAATGTGCGGCAAATACTGACTAGATGAAAAGGTTTTATGACTGGCAGATATGAAGGAAGTTTTAAACGGCAGTTGGCAGCAGCAGTTATAACTAATTATAAGCAATTACTGTTTTTAGGACATATATGAGAAATAGCCAAATTAAAATGGAGTGTCAAGGGACTATTGCAAATTAAAATTAGAAGTTTGCTTTGCATATTTTTATACATATATAGCGAAGACCGAATGATCTTTGTGACCTTGAACATTGTTATTTCATGTTGTCTGTAGCCAGAATGATTCTTCATTCATTCCTACGAAGAGATCAGAATGTCACTGTGAATGGTTCTGAGCGTAACTTTGTAGAGACATTAGGTATTTTTTGGAAGCATCAGACATGAAAAATGAGCAACTCCTTCGCCGGGAATCGAACCGCGGATCTCTGAAATACCGGCTCAGTGTGCTGACCATTACACCACGAAGGCACGCTGAGAATGTGGGAGATATACCTTATATACTCCCCTTTTTAAAGGGAGACTAGGGTTTTAGGGGACCTAGTCGCCAAATCCTGGGTGTGGAGAGTCATCATCCACAACCCTTTTAGTTCGGGCGCCAGTGTAGAGACATTAGGTATTTTTTGGAAGCATCAGACATGAAAAATGAGCAACGCCTTCGCCGGGAATCGAACCGCGGATCTCTGAAATACCGGCTCAGTGTGCTGACCATTACACCACGAAGGCACGCTGAGAATGTGGGAGATATACCTTATAACTTCAGAAACTGCCATAAATACTGAAAACATACGAATTTTTAATCGACCCAGATGTAGCATCATTGTGTTGTATGCTAAAATATGGTTTCTTTTCACAGAAACGAATATGAAAAGCTTATATATTAAAGAATAAAACATTTGATCTTCCTCCATTTTCTCCACAGAGTTATCGCTTCTTTGCATATGATTTGTAGTAATAAATTAAAAGAGTTAAATTGTAATTTATGAAATAATAGAGGGAGGGTGATTCATTTCATGAAGTTGGAAAAAGAAATGATTAATTAAAAGAGCAAATTAAATAGATGAACTTCATTGTTCACTGGTTGGGTACTTCAATAGGAAGTGAATGTTTCAGAAATTTTAAATATAATTTATAATGCAAGCTTACTGCAATTTCTTTTTTAGGCATAAGATCTGTTTTCCGTAGTTTTAAATATTATTAACTTACAGCATTTTAAAAAATTAAATGCAAAGTAATTTTTTTTATTCTTAATTTTTTTTTAATTTTGAAATATTATTAACTAACATCATTCTAAAAAGTTAAATGCAAAATATTTTTTTTAATTTTTGCCATAAAAATGTTCAGTATTCAATTAATTCATAATTTTGATATATAATGGATTAATAAAGAGATATGCAGTATTTATTCTTCAATAATTTTTAATAACGTAATGTTTTAGATGATGTCTTACAAATCTGACTTTTAAATGTAAATTATTTTTCTTAAAATATCTCAAACGATAATCGTGTTAATTTTATTTGATTTATTCGCTTATAAGGTATTTCTCCCGCCTTTTTCGCATCCTTCGTGGTGTAGTGGTCAGCACGCTCGAGGCGTAACCGAGGGGTCCGTGGTTCAATTCCCGGCAAAGGCGTTGCTAATTTTTCAACTCTCCTGCTTCGAAATAACCTAATGTCTCTACAAGCTTAATAAAGAAACTGTAGTGAAAGAATTTTGAATGAAAGTAGCCTAAATCCATGTGGATAATTCTTGCTATTAATTTAAAAATGTCATTTTCCCAATTATTCTTTATCCTTGTCTACAACCTCTTTTCTCCCTTTTCTTTGATTAGAAAACATCATTAAGGATTAACTTGAGTCGTTTATTTGCAACGCTTATTATGCCGAGATCACCTTATTCATATATCTTCATAAATAACACCTGTATAACTTCACAAACTTGATACATAATATGTAGCGTAATAACATGGAACTATTTTACTTAGGTTCTAGAAATGTATATTTTTAAAGTCCCGTTTCCCTTGCCCGTCAGAAATAAGCGAAACAACGCTTTTACAAAGCGATGTGGCGTAAATTGATATCCAACGGAAATATGAAAACGGATTTTTATAACTTGACTTTCAGAGCACGATTCGAGAGAAATTCTCAGATGTTGCAGCTAAAATAGCCCCCCGCGGAATTTGTAAAAACGGGAGCTATTGAGGGGGATTTAGTTTCTCCTCAAAAAGCGCATGCGTGCGTTCTCTTGAGCTCCCCCATGTGAGAAAACCGATGTCGCTGGACGAAAAGTGCGTGTCTTCTGCCTTAAAGCGCGTGACGTTCGGATCGTTCTTTCTTCCCGATTGAGAAGTTCTCCGTGAAAGTGGGCGCGGGAGAGTTATTAGGTGGCTGGATATCCTGAGACCCTCTGCGCTGGAGTCTCAGTCTTCTTGCGGGATATTTATTTCCGGTATCTCACTTCCTTCTCCCAATCTGATCACTGTATTAAAGTAAAGAAAGAAATTAAGGTAACGTACGTTTTATACTGCAGTAGCTTATATTATGATACTTTATATTTGTTAAAACAAATTTGCAATGAATTGCTTTAGAACATAGAATTAATCTTGAATCAAAGCATTTTCCGTAGTTTTTACATCCAGTAAAGTGGCAACAAATCACAAAATTTAATTAATTAATAGTTTGACTCTTAAAGTACTTTTTAACATATGATATGGTTTCAATATGAGATGACAGATTTTTTTAAACCGCCTTCTTAAATGCATACGCATTATATATTCGCAGATAAATGTAATTTATCATTTGTTACTAAACTTCTACGGACATACCGTCTAATAAATTTTTGTAACATATTTTGAATATATCAAGCTCGTATCTGTAAAGGCGTTAAATTTTTATAAATCATCTTCAAAAATGCCAGGTAGTCTCATTTATACAGCTGTTATACATATTCGAAACTCTACAGCAATTTATTTGACTTATTCGAGTTTTATTATATACGTACTTTATTTATGTAAAAGACGTACGGCAAAAGCAATTTAGCTTTTCTTAAAATTGTTACTTAAAATCTGATTACGTTTATATAACACTGGAAATTAAGATAATGACAGGGTCTCTCATATTGATTCTGATACTATGATCATTACAGTATTTATTGTATCAAAGAAAAATAAAAGGCTCAGATCCTGACTACGTCGTATCACAGGCGGATACAACTGTCAGTTCTTGTTTGTCTGGCCCTGCATTTTAAACGTTTTGTGCTTAGTTTAAATTTTCGGGCAGGTATTGAGCTTCAACGAGAAAATAAAGGAATAAAATTAATTTATAACAAAATTCCGTTGACTTTTATCGAATCTTAATTTTTTTGTCATTCCCCGAATTTATTCTATTTCTGATTCGTGAATGGACTACAGATAATTTTTACAGTTCATTTTTAACTTATTATTTATCACATGAGATAATTTTATTTCGAATAAGAAGTGCCATTTAAATGGAGAAAAATTGTGAAATATTTTTAAACTCTTTGTTTTAAATATTATCTTAAGAATTTTAATTCGGATTTATTCAAAGGACATCTAAACTTCAAATACTGTTTATGAATTAATGAAGAATAACTATCAAACACTTTGTTTCGGCATTTATGTCACTGGAAATCAAATTAAATGTGTACACGGTGGTCCAACGGAATCCCATAGTTCCCATGAATACAATTTTAAATTTTCTTCGGCAATATTCGCACTAAAAAGGAGCTAAAAGGCTTAGTATATATGTTTTATTTTATTTAAGTGTTCTGTTTTCCTTTAAGAGATTTTTATATTGGTTGTTCACAATATTACTTTGCATAATTCAACTCGTTGTGTCATACCGAAGCGCACTTCCGTAACACTCGATTTATATAGCGGCGATATCATATTAGTACGAATATAAAAGCGCACAATGTTTTTGAATAGATACTCGCGAATGTTATCAATAGGTAAAGAGAACCCTGTCTGAGATAACTGACAGTTCCAGACAATTTACATTTTACGCAGTAGTGAATTTTACAAAAGATGACTCAATGAAGGCGATTACTGATTTGGACAATGATTTCAGACTACTCAAGGCTGTTGGGGTAGAAAATGAAAATTGCTGAATTCAGGAGCTTCTTAATGCCCTTAATATTAATAAAAGCATGAATTAATTAAGAAACACTACCTATAATATAGCTAATAAGTAAATAAAATAGATAAATAATTAAATGAAATAAAAATTCTTTTTACTGAAATATTTTAATATATATATTACTATATTCTATATACAGTTATATATTGTAATATTGTAATATATATTGTAATTGAGTAATATTTTAAAATACACAAACACCTCAAAAATAGGGAGAAGGAGGATACCAAAAAGGAGGAAAATATGTTCTTTTGTATTAAGCAAAACATTCTTAATTAAAAAATTTTGTTTAAAAATTTCAAAAAACATTCAATGCTTATCACCTAAAGAACATTGACAAACTTTATTAAGAAGACAATCAGCATCATGTTCACTAACTTTTAATTTTCTTTTAAACTTAATACTTTTAATTCACTTTCAGCATCTCAGTCTAAGATACTTAAAATTTACTAAGATTCATAAATGTAAAACAATGTAAACAAAAACCTGATAGGTTTCGGATTTTACATTACGCCCAAAGAAACGTTTTTCAACGTTTTCTGTATTACCTTTTTTTATCAAATATCATGTTCTTTACACTTGAACCATAAAATTCAATTCAACAACAATATCGCAAAATAATTTTAAAATGAGCGTTCTTTTAGAATTTCCGATACACAGTCTCGCGCCCTGAAGATAAAATTGTTTTTCTTTCGTACAGCCTTGCCATTGTTTGCTTTGAAATGGTTGAGTTTCCTAATCAAAAATTTGTTAAAGTGTTACAAAATATGAAATCGATTATAAAACAAATTCCAAATCAGGGCTTCCAGATGCCCATATTCGGTGGAAGATTACGTTATTCAAAATTTTATGGCTCTAGGTACCGTTATTTTATCACATTGCGAGGAACATAGGTACATTTATGCAGATTCTTCAGTATTTAATTTCTTTAAGTATAACACAGGGCAATAATACTTGGTGGCAACAATTTGAAAAGTGATACCCCGTTTATAGTGATTCAACGCAAAATTCCAAAACGAAATTAATAGCCCTTCTAGGCTAACGTCCTTTGGGCTAAAAAGGAAAAACAGATTGCTTGACCACTGTCCACTTCGAAATAAACGCGACGGACTTTAATAATTTGTCCTACATAAATGAATTGACTTAGTGGCACTTGAGAATTGATTTGTTATGCAATATCCGCTTTTCGGTGAAGAAATGAAAACGTTAACATAAACTTTAGGGTTGTAATGTAACGCTCGGAGCGGAGATATTCCACATTCTAAATCGGGCATGTGAGATAAATTTTATCACATTCAAACTGCTAATTAACTACGGTTTTCAACAAAAATAGCCTTGCTGTTAAGTAACAGCCACAAATATAACTCTGATTTATGTATTCATAAAATATTTCAGTTGGATAGAAAATAATAGACATTTTGGTTGATGTATACTTGCATTACCAGTAAATTTTATGCTGACGTATCTTTTATGAGATCAATTTGTATGTTGTTGCATGAATTCTCTTATTTCTGAATGTAAAATCTAAATACACTTTATGAATAAGTAAATAAATATAAATTTTGACTTTTATTTTAAACTAGCGGTAGTGCCCGAGAAGTTAAGATAGATTGAGAGTAACGTATCTAACAACAGAGAGAACGATACCGCTGTAATCCTTATCTAATAACAATGCAAAAAGTACGATTCCAAGTCATACATTTTTCAGTCTGTTCCGATATGGAATCCACATAAGAAATTTCAATAGAAAAATAAACTAATTATCTCTCAGCAACAATAGCATGCAGTTTTTAATGATTTTCGACATTCTAAAAAAATGGTCGTAAAAGCTCAAATTCTATCCAATAATTCACCTATGTTCAATTTAGTCGGTTAAATGAGGCCAAAAATGTATCATAATTGATCAAAAATCAATAACGCGATAATTGATCAGAAATCAATAACGCCAGCAAACAAATAAACACACAAGCAGGCATTCTTCTTTATATATATATAGATTTTGTAAAACTTACAAAATTTTGATTAACAAACTCTACGATTTGAAAGCGAAATGTAACATCACTCCAAGGATCCAAGGATTAATTATTACGGAGTGCCTAGGGTAAAGAACCCTCTACCTCCACATCATAGTTAATAAAAGGGAGCAGAAATAGGAAAAAATACATGAAAGACGTTAAGGAAAAATAAAAAGGAACTCAACATGACTTGAGAAAAATTACAAAGACAAAAAGAAGAACTTATAAAAATATTATAAGTTCGGAAAAATTAAGCAGCGATTAGCGAGACGGTCTCAAGTCTAACGCGCTAACCACTGAGCTAGGGAGAATACAGAATTTTTTGGTATTTTAAGATTTTTAATAAATTTTTAATAATTTTTTTTGGTATTTTATAATTTTATAACATGAATACAACACCAAAGATAAAGCAGATAGGAAAGATTTTACGATTAATAGGCTCCTTGGTCACATGGATTATAGTATAGTTATATGCTAGTAGTGTAATGACTACTTACCGGTGAATAGAAATTTGGCAGATTAAAACTGTGATAAATGATGTGATATTTAAAAGAAACAGATTGATAATCATGTGTGAGGCGTATCTGGAGCAGTTGAGTGAGCAATTATGGCATAGCTAATTCTTTTTTGAAGTGGATAAACAATGATTTTGTTATGTGACAACACTTTTCGAAATAAAGCATTTTTATCTTCAACGAGACTGTTGCCACTAAGAAGAATAAGTGAGAAAATTAGTGTTTTCAGAGTTTTTAATTAATATTTCGGCTGATTAAAGTCGTACGAAACTGGGAACAGTCGAAATGGCTTCCCATGAATTTTTGGAATCTGGAATAATGTATTTAATGTTTCGCAATGCTATTTTTATTTGATTGTAAAGCTTAAAAATTTTTTAGTAACACCTCTACGATTTGAAAACGAGCAGTGGCAACACTTCTCAAAATAAAGCAGACTTTTATCTCCAGCGTGCGAGGCTGTTGCCACTCGGAAAAATGAAGGCGGAAATTAACATTTTCAGAGTTTTTAATTAAAATCTCTGATTTTAGCTATTTTTTTTTGAGAAAAGAATTGTAGAAAGTTTGGTGACGATAGCTGCAGTAGTGACTGAGTTAATCGCTAAGAAACACACAAGCAGACATTCTTCTTTATACATATATAGAAAATTAAAATTAAAATAAAATCTGAAAGGATTCAGATTTTAGATTACGTCCAAAGGGATCTTGCTTAATAATATAATAACTTGCCGAACGAAACAAACATTAAACTAAACCCAATAGGAACACAAAAACCAACCCAATATAATTCCAATAGTCAACCCAATACAATTCCATTAATCCATCCAGTACAGACCCAATAACCAACACAGTACAATTCCAAAAATTCTAATAGCCAACCCAATGCAACTTCAATTACCAACAAAGAAACATAAGCACTAAATTGAAAAGTGAATCGGGCATTTTTGTGAAACGACGCAAAACGCCCAAACGAAAGTAATAGTCCTTCGGGACTACATCCCTTTGGACTAATAATTGCATCAAAGCTTTGAAATTCAACACAAATACACAAATAAATAAATTATAGTAGTAAATGAGAATATGGCTTGGACGTTTCCCATTCATTAATAAAAATAATAATGTTAATTAAAGAGATAATAATATCAGAACACAACATGATATTTTAAACTTGTGTCTCTAACATTTTCGCAAACATTGAAAATTAATCCATGTATAAACTCATTTACTTTTTTTTTCATTTTATGTAATTAAAGGAGAAATCTTATTATGTTTTCACAATGTTGTTTTTAGATCGCAAATTTAGTGTCTCATGCGCCCGTGAATTTTTAGTTCTTCATTACTGTATAGAAATAAATTCTCACGTTTACTGACATAATTTAATATCTATAGCTTTAAAGAATATGTTGATGTCATCATTAAAAATTAGATGGCATTTAAATTATCTTTTATTTAATCAACCGTGTAATGAAATAAACTGTCACAAATATATTTAAACATTATTCCAGTATTCAAGTACCTCTAACTGTAGATAAAATTATTAAATGCAACCTCAGAAAAGAGATTTAAGTTTAGAAGAATTTTCGATGGATAGAAAAAAGTATTAGCTGAGTGTTAACTATGAAATAGGGATTGTAATACCGGTGTACCGAATACCGATATTTTGAGCCATTTGTACAGTTTTGTAATACCAGTATTCACAAGTTTAAATACCGTTTTTACGGGATTTAGTAGAAATTTTTAAAATTGCCTCCACTATAGGTTCAGGGGTCGCCAAACATAGCAAGACAGTATACTTTTTTGTTTTTTTGTCTCCCTAAATTAATTAGACTGTGAATACAGAGTTGCACTGTACAGTCTAAAGAATTGATCCAAACAGGCGGGCCAAAACTGTTCTGTCCTATTACAGCTCAGAGCGATACTGCACACGCGCACGATTCGTAGTCTGATATTCGTATCTATGTAAACAAGGGAAAGCGGTTGAACAAGGAAGAGGTTGTGAAGAAAGTGTGTAATATTTCAAAAAATTCCGATATTTTTTAAACTGGTGACACTGTATTTGCATATCATATTTTAGGGTTCAAAATATTTTTCAGATTTAATATATAGTCAGAATCAATAAACCCATAATAATGAATAAGAATAACTTTAAAGAACGTAAAAAAATCTGTTGATAATACTTCGGTTTGGATTGATCATTTATATGATGAAAAGAATAGGGTGGCACAAATATATATTAACTGAAAATAAAACAGAACATATGTTAATATTAAATTCTAAAAGACCTTAGAAGAGTTGACCGCTAAGGATGAAACGATTTTCGAAACTGAAAAATCCAATCCAAAAAGCAGTAATCGACTTCAACCTGCAAATTAATTTTTCCGATCGTGAATTCGACTTAATATCCAGAACTGTATCAGCTCTACTTCCAATAAAACTGGCTGTGGAGGCATTATTTCGGAGAGATTCTAATTTATTCACAGCCTAATGCAATAATAAATTTCATGTTGCAATCACTGCAAGAACAGTACACATAACTATCCGAAGAATTATATATTACATTGAAAAATCGCACAGAAGAAAGACATACCAAAATAGAAAATGTCTTACGGCATTTACATAATTATAATAATTTTAAAAATGAAAATGAAAAAGAAGAGAAGAGATTAACCAAATCAAATTTGATCAAGTTTATAGTAAATTTCCTTAGAATGTTTTACCCACAAACCTATCCACATTCAGGAGAATTCGGTACAGTTATCGAAGATAGTGTTGGCACTAATATCGATATCGATAGTGAAAGGGATTTTGTCTTTTAAACAAAAAATTAGAATTAGCGACAACTAAGAAAATTTCAACAAACCAAAATACAATACAGAAATCAGTTATACCCAAAACCATCGTAACAGAAATCAAATTATTTGACGATAAGGGATTTAAAGGTAAATTCTTGGAGAAAGTATACCGCGCATTGGTAACAGTACCGCCAACTAGCGTAGACGTTGAAAGAACGTTTTCGAGAGCTGGTAATTTTTGCACAGAATTACTTTCTAGGAGTAATGACAGTACAATGGATGCCTTATCTTTTTAAGATCACATTTCAAAAATTTCTAATAGTACCACAGACTGAATAGTGATAGTTACACTTTTCTGTGATTTAAATACATAAGAGGTTTCTTGTTTCTTTACTTTTTGTAATTCTTTATATACTGTTACAATTTATAACTTACAAACGATTTTTTGCGATATTTACTCTCTCTAATAAAACTGGCAAATAAAACACAGAAAAAACACCCGTGTTTTCTTTCTTTTTCTAAAATTCCTACTACCGGTATTAAAACCGGTATTCTGGTATTAAGATCTAAACAAATACCGAATACCGGTATTGAAATTTTGGTCCGAATTTGCAATCTCTACTATGAAAGGACCATTAGAGGAACAGAGCAAATATTTTGCAAATATTGCCAAAAAATATAAATATTGGATCAAAGGCCAGGTAATTATGAACTCCTATGCACATTGTATTCTGAAAGTTCCTTTCTATTTATTACATCGGCTAAGCTATTTTAAATAGAAAATATGGCAATGTTGAATTGAAAATCATGAATTAGTGTTTGCTGTTTCTTAATAACTAAACTCTAAAACGTATCACTATTTAGAGATTAAGTGTACTTTATAATTTTAGTTCATATAGCTCAGTTTTGATCAAAAAGTACCGAAAGTTTTATTCCATAATGGTTCCAATTTTGTTTCAGTTTCGCTTTTCAGTGTGGTTATAAAATAACCAACTAATGTCGCCTTCGAGAGCAGAGAATCCGTTACAACTTTGGCTAGGTAAGTCAAAATGAAATTTCGATCTCAAAGTAAAAAAACAGCTGTAAACACGTATCACGATTACAGTAATAATAAATAGTATCTCTAAAATCTCCAATATAAATGCCAAGTTTGGCTATGGCACGAAATGTTTCCCGAGAGAATAAAAAGGATATAGCGTATGAAAACGGTACGTACATGGAAAATAACAGGAGTAGAAAGAAAACTAAAGGTGAAAAAAATGTTTAGTTATAAACAAATCTTTCAATCCATTTCTCCATGGTGGGCGTTATTCAATTACTTCCTCAGTGATCATGACAGCAGACCAAATTCATACACCGAATAATTTGAGCAGATGATTGATTATTCACACATTGCACGCTTAAAGGTTTATTTTTCGAAGTTCTAAGCTGTTGCCACAATCTACCCCAGTTGCACATTGCTAAGAAATTTCGGGCGTTTTACATATGCTGCTGTTAACGTTCGAACCTTCAGAGTTATAGTGAAAAGGTCGTGGCAATTCGCCGCACTTTCACTGTAACTGCTGTTACTATAAGCGTCATTGAAATTATTTATTTATCGTAATAAACTCGTAGCGAATTGATTAACTTATCTATAGAATAAATTTGTTAGATGTCTTTTTCACCTCCACTATCTTTGTAACCACTGCATTTTCTTCTGTCCTTCTGCTTTTTTTTTCGAGTTTTCACATCCTTTTCACCTCATAACCAAACCAGTTCTCAGGTTATCACTATGTCGTTTCACGGTGCCTGTTATACAGTCCTAAGAAATATTTAAGGTTATAAGGTATTTCTCCCGCCTTCCTCACATGCGTTCCTTTTTCAGTGGTCAGCACACTAGGCGCGTATTCCAGAGGTCCGTGGTTCGAGTCCCGGCGAGGCGTTGCTCATTTTTCTCCTATCCTGCATCCAAATAACCTTGTAGGGTTGTAATGTTTATCTCTTGCGTGAAAGCTGGAAAATATTGACTGCGCAGGAGAAGAGATAAAACTACCCTTTATTAAACTCATTAAATCATTTACAATGCGGCAGGTCAACGCTAATATACTACGCCTCTGCTTGGGTGGAAACTGAAACAGTTGAATCAAAACTCAAGAATTCAAGATATTAACAAGTAGTAGAATTAAACTACAGGGCTCATACAATCCTGTATCCTACAGAGCGTAGATGAGTTTAGCGGCAACAAGATAAGAGCTGTTAAGCCACGTCTAACCAACAGTAACTGCTAAGCCGAAGTTTACGTTACAAATACGCACAGAATTTTCCCAGATTCTCTAACTTTACCTTCTAGAACTAGATATTTAAGCTTTTTCTTCCACTGGTAGAATTTGCATTCCTTACGCGCGCTAGCAAATTTAAATATTCTGGCACTGACAATTAGGGGAATGAAGGCTTATAGGAAAGATCTTCAAATTAAATTTAATTGGTTATTTAAAATACATATAAATCCCTACAACCTAATGACTCTACAACTGCTGCCCGAACTAAAAAAGGTTGGTGGATGATGATTCTCCAGCACCAAGATTTGGCGATTGGGGCCCCTAATCCCCAGTCGCCCTTTACAAAAGGGAGTGTATAAGGTATTTCTCCCGCCTTCTTCGCATGCCTTCGTGCGTCCACCAGCACGGTAGGCGCGTATTCCAGAGGTCCGTGGTTCGAGTCCTGGCGAAGGTGTTGCTCATTTTTCTCCTATCCTGCTTCCAAATAACCTAATGACTCTACAAGATGTTGCAAAGACTACAAGTTGTTGCAAAAACAATATAACATAGTCATTATGAATGTTCGATATGTTCGCCGCGGTTATCGAAGACACATTGATTATGGTGGATGACAAAGACTACAGCGACACTACAGGTGTCAGCTGCGCATACCAACATGATGATGCGTTGCCATGCAAATGTGAGAAGTCATGCTTTTTACAAGAATTATTCCGACAGCGGAATAATTCTTGTAAAATTATTCCTGCGCTTTAGATAAAGCCAGTTCTAGATGCCTGTCGGTGTTAGATCAAGGAAGCGCGGACATTATGAGAGCAGAAAAAAATACCAGGATTTGAAGAGATTACTGAAATGACTTTAAAACATTTTGTTTCCTTCTCATGGCCTATAAGTAGCCTCACCATTCATCACTGGAATGGCTTTCTATGAAATATTATGTGATCACAACTATGCAATCACTTGCGTGGGTAGTACTGATACATTGTTTGCGTCTGTGATACGGCATGGTGCAAGCAATCCCAGATCTAGCAGAAGGCAAGCCGAATTCCTCCACCGGGCGGCAAATTTTGAGGACGGCAAATTCAAGTAAAATGCTGGATCGTATTTAGAATGTTGTCTAATTTTGCTGCAACAACATTCTAATTTTGCTAAAACATAGTAATTTTAAAGCCAAATTTAAAAACTGCTTTAAAAAGATTTATAATTAAATACTAAGATCCTTTTAAGGGAACAAGAGTTAAAAGAAAGTTAAGTACAGCCGATTACAACTGTAGATACATAATCAGGGGCCAATATAGGGACTTCAGACCTCAGTGACAGGGTCAGACTGACCCTGTCAGTAACGCCTGGAGTCACTATTTTATTTTCTGTCTGGACGGGGGTATTCAAATGAGAAATAGAACGACAGCCTGTTGAAGAAGTCGCCTTGTTTCAATAATAATGTCTGCTGGAAAATTGGGAAACACTTTACCTCTTTTCTAAGAGTATACCCAATGAAACTTAATCTCGGGCCGTCCTGAACAGATACAATAATTCAATTAATTATTCGTCGAATATATACAATGCACCGTCAGCATGCATTATATCTTCAATATGAAGCAAAACATTTAGATTTTTTGCAGTCCATTCGCAACTTAGGCTCACCTTTGATTGTACTCGGAACGGTGGCGTATGTTTTGGGTTTTAAAGCTTATTTAAAAAATTTTTTAAAGTTTAAAGGTCTTTTTTCTAGTCTTCTTTTTCTTTTTTTTATAGTCCACACTAAATTTAGCTAGACGCAACCATTTATTTAACTCGCGCGTCCGCAGAGGCTGCTCTAGGACTGCTGAGTGTAAGTACGTCAGTTCTTAGCTATTCTTATTAAGGCAAGTCATAATGCGTATTTTGTTTTGGGAAAAAGAAATCATCAGCACGCCGAAGGGGGAAAATTTTTGAGGCAGAATATAGAATAAGAGCCGAAGATAGGGCCGAACAGAGGAAACAACTCCAGCTAAGGTGGAAAAAATTGCTCCGTGGAAGTCGTGAACCTTCAGACTGCCGCAACTTCCGATGATGTTGAGTTTCTAGAGAACATTAGTATTTCTTGCAAGTTGCATTTTCATGATGAAGAATCTTCATCCATTATTCCCAAACAATCTACAAGTAAGTATTTAAGAGATATCATCGACCTCAAAGGTATACCTGGAGGACATGAAACCAGGACATAAATATCTCTTTATTTAAGCGGAGGTAGACAACAGGAAGACAAAGATTTAAAAACTTTTGATTTGTCGGACCCATGCAGTTGGCCAATCACAGAAAAGTGAACGATCAGCAACGATCTTTCTTAACCAGTCAAGCTGCATCATTAGCCAGAAAACACGGAGCTTATGTCCACTGAACGTGAAGGCAGACATTTGACATCTGCTGTGTAATAGTGAACATTGGTAAATAATGGAAAGATTAAAAGATGTCGGCGTATATTTTCTAAAAACAAGAATGCAATTTTTTGTACACTCTGCAAGATTTAACAGAAATATGCCGCTGCCGCTACATCAGCATTGTGTATAGGATTCGTTAATTGGAAAAAAGTTTCAGCAAGATTAACTGAGTACGAACATTTGGAACCACATGATTAAGTGGAAATTTCGAGTACAATAAATAAAATGGCGCCAAGGCATCGATCATGACAATGAGGGACCAATTCACACAGAGAAAGAAATATATAGAGAGATTGTACATGATTATGGATGAGGTACTGTATCTTTCAAGAAACTGCCTTTCTTTCTGTGGATCTTTGAAACCCCTAGGAGCCTGTTCAGCCTAACTAAGGAGATTTTTTTAAATTTAATGTCTCTGCCTGAAAAACATAATTCAACTCTTAACTACCAGTTGAAGCACCTAAAAAAGGGAAAGGCATCATGCTTACCAAAGATAATTTAAAATGAAATTATTGACATAAAAGCAAAAGCAGTTCGAAGTAGCATTTAAAGTGATATCAAAGAAGCCTAATACTATACAATAATGTGCAATGCACTCCAGACGTGTCCCATTCAGATAAAATAAGTCAGGTGATTCGATACGTAAAAAAGTGTGGTGATGTGTGTGACCTAAAGGAAAACAGGAAAGCTTTTTTGATTTCACTGAAGTTGATGGAAACAATAGGAGACCATATTTCTCAACGCATTGTGAAGAAACTCACTGTTGATGGTTTGAATACTGGACGATGTCGGGGTCAGCCTTACGATAACGGGTCCATACGGTCGGTACTTATAAGGGAGTACAAACCAGGATTACATAAATGAATAAGCTGGCCGAATTAGTGTCGTGTTTGGATCACTCCTTGAATCTTGTCCGTATTCTGCTTCATCGTCTCCGGAAACAGTTAATCTATTTGAAATTATCTTGAAGTATTTTGCTTTTTGTCGCATCCACTACTCGATGGGATATGATGAAAGAGTAAGAGTGTAAAGAGTGTACAAATTATAATTTAAAAGGAAACAGCCAGACGAAAGTTGATAAAATATGTGGCTATAAAGGTTCTTCTAATGAATTTACTGAAAGTAGTAAAATGCTTGAAAGAAATTCAAGCTATTTCTCTTAATCCCGAATCAAGGCACGAGGTAAAACATCTACTGCATGCTGTGAAAAATTTTGAATTTATTATTAACCTGCAATTTTGAGCTAATATTGTTTGAGAAATCAATCGAGTAAATACAGAAATTCAAAAGGAAAATATTATTCGTTCGCGTTGCGTTCTGTGTCATTAACAAAAGATCTGACCCAAATTGAGAATCTATAAAAAATAAGAAAAA
This sequence comes from Stegodyphus mimosarum, assembly GCA_000611955.2. NCBI lineage: Eukaryota > Metazoa > Arthropoda > Arachnida > Araneae > Eresidae > Stegodyphus > Stegodyphus mimosarum. Next base: position 232,061 of record KK112437.1, on the reverse strand, counting down.
ATCTTGTGGAATATTGGATACAAAAATCTAAAACAGTAGCCGAAATAATTGTTGAAATTGAGACTATTCTAACAAAGAAAGGAATTTTAAAACACAAAAAAGTAATTTGATGAATTGTGTGAAAACTTTAAAATTTTCTAATGGTTTCAATTAGTGATTCCTGGCCTACGAAAAACGTCTCTTGCAGTGTTGAAAGTCAATGAAAAAAAGTATAGCATTGCTCGTAGCAATTTTATGCCATGCATGTGTTAGTTATGAACTTACGCTCTATCGCTGAATCGTGAACTAAAAATCTCTTCCAGCAACTAATAAATAAAGAAATAAATGACAGCTCCTGAAGTTCTGGGAAATCGCAATTCAAAAAAAATTTCTTCGATTGCTACAATTTTTTCAGATGTTCTGGAACTTTTGAACCATCACGTGCATTGATCTACATATGCATTCTCATATTTTCACATCAATCAAAATATGAGAACAAAATTTTGTTTTGGGTTATTCTTCTGAAGAAGATTAATTAGGAAAGCAGCCCTTTCATCTAAGTGCAGCATAAAATATCTTTTCACCCTATTTAAGCGCTATTTAAGAGTCAAAATGAAATCATTTTAAAAATTTCAAAAATCATATAGAGTCTTTTCTAATTCTTCTAAATGTACTCATAACTGTAACTGAATTCTCCACTCCGCATTTGGCGATGACGCATTCATTAAAACTTTCATTTGATTGTTAAATGCATGATCTTATAGTTTTAATATTCCAGTATTGTTTCTTAAGGATATAGTAAAAGCATTTTCTTTGCTAATTATTTTCCTCTTTTCATATTCAATTTCCCAATTTACTAGAATAGGGTTCATCTCAGAAAGACTTGCGCTGTTAAAAGGAGCTCTATAATAATCTATTTCGAGTTAAGAAACGTTATGGTATTTTTCTGAAATTCTTTAGAGCTTTTTCAGAAAAGTGATGCGTCATTGCGTTTTTATTAGGTTGTAAGATCTCGATGGCCCAACTTGTCAGAAACTGGGGTAGTGATGGCGGCTATGTGTAAAATTATACAGAAACGTAAGAAGGGGTTAGAACCTTTTTATTTTTTTCTTTAAAATGACAAATACGTCTACTTGACGTTCACAAACTGCGCCAACTCGGCGGTAAACTGAAACAGAATGTAAAACTGAAAGTAATAACTAGATAACAATTATCAAACACTACCGACGAGGCTTTGAGATTCTAAACTGAACTCATTTTTAATTCCCGCTGATATTTCAGCAAGATTTCTGATTAAACAGTTGAAAATTAACACTTCTGCAAAGCTAGGCACACAAGCCGACACACGCTGATCTAAACTCTACCGAGCAATCTCTCCAGCATAGCTTCAAAGCAAGACTCCCACACTCTGGTTTCGTCTACTATTTAATTCAACTAGCTTCCGCTAAATTTGAATAAACTGCGCGTGCTACTACAATTTACATACTCTGTCACACGCATTTCTAGGGAAAATGAAGGCTAAACAGGAAAGATAAACTTAAAATAAATGTTAGTTAAAATATGTATAAACCCTACAAGGTTAAATGCTACTGAAAGAGATGTGTCTCCCATTTACGATTAACCTTCATTTCATGATATCAGATTTCTAAGGATAAAAGTAAATGTCTTTGTTCTTGACATTCTAAAAACCTTAGAAATAATTTTCCTGCTTTATCTTGAAAACATTGTCATATTCGCCTTTACAATTTCACTTTATATTCAAAATTTTCCTAGAAACGTAGTGACTGTCATAAAGTTATCTTTCTAAAAATAAGGATTTTCTTTAATCAAGAATTGAAATCATTTTGGCAGATATTTTGAAACATTTTTTGTTCCTTTTTTTTTTACCTTTTATATAACATTTTGTTTTACTTTAAAACGTCAAGCATTTACAGAAAATATTGCAATGGCCATCATAATAAGATGGTCCTACTTTTAAAATGAATCCACATTTCTAAGGTATTTTAGAGGAGACGGAATAGGTTTTCATAAAAGATTACGCCACATGTGTGTGAGCATGGTCTATATGGAGTAGCTTTGCATCATGTTCTGCTGTTTTTGAACCATGTTGTCGAGCATGGTTCAAGAAACATTCAGCAAAAACAAATTTACACTCTGAAACTCTTCTGCCCTCCAAGCTTACTATTCTGCTACTGCCTTTTTTAAATATTTGTGCTTTCTGATGGGGAAAAGGTTCAACAATGACGTAGCTACCAGGGTCACTTTTAGGGTATTTCTTATGTTCAAAACACTGTATTTCTATAAAACTGGCATGATTATTGATCTGCAGCAACTTCATACCACCAGTTTGCTATTTTTTGGATGCCTTATCAGTAAAGTAATAGGTTGATACGTATTATATGCTGAATTTATGAGTACAGAAATCTAAAAAGAAATTGTTTTATTTAGAAACTCATTAGAAGTAAACGAAAATGCATCTATTATAATGCTGTCCCGAATTATTTAAGATCATTATGAATCGTCGGACTCGTCAGAAAACAATAAGACATGCAATATCCAATATTCGATTCAAATTCTTAATAGAATCTTACAAACATTGTTGAGTTAAAAATGTTTACAGTACTTATCAAGCAAGTCATCGTTTTCTTGAACTCGCATGACTTTTCCTTGCTTCTTGTGAGTAATTTCAGTGCAATTATAAGTCGTGGTAGTATACAGTTTGTAGTTATTTAAGGTTTCCGGTAATGTAATGAGTACGATGAAAAGTAGTTACTTTGAGAGATCATATTGTATTTCAGTACTCTATTTACTGATTTAAGAAAACGTTCGCGGATTATATGGCAAAGGTCAGCATTGTCGACCAAAGGGAACAGTGCTTAGCCACGCTGACTTCCGTACCGAAGGGCCTCGATTCGAATCTCGGAGGAGACATAGATATTTATAAGTGTATAGCGTCTGTACGGCATAGACACACCCTAAATATGAGTCGAGCTGAAAGTCCTCTTGAAAGGTTGTAGGGTTTGGTGGAAGGGGAGAGGGGTGGAAGACACTCGGACCCTTCCTTCCCCGGGGTGCTCTCCATCAAAATTGAGGGCAGAACTGAGCAAAGTCGAACTGTCACCTGTATGCTGCTCAAGGCTATTGTCAACGAGAGGCGCAGTCTTGCACTCTTTGCAAAATTAATTCGTGGGCTTGTACTGTTGTCAGACAGGTAATCTGAGGTAGCTTCAAATCCATTGGAGTTAATTTTATGCAACTATCATTTATTTTTGTCTTTATTTAAATGTCTCTCACTTCAAATTGCATTCTATGCAAACATTTGTCTACTAAAATCTCTTGCTAAGTTTTTATGTGTTATTTTATGGTCATTACTAATAAAATACATTGCTATCTACAGCATGACGTATCACACCTTCAATTTGTTTTTAATCTATGTAAGCGTTTTGGTGCGAATGCTAGTTATGTAAATCTTGGAGATATTTTTTATATATTTATTAAAACATTTGAGTTGTAGGCAAACCCAAAACCCCATAGTTAAAGATTCAGTTTTATATACAAAAATTTTCACTGTAAAATATAAATCATTCCTAACAAAGCAAACTTATAATTACAAGTGCAAATACTGTAGAGTACGTTTCCTTCTAGTTTTAATACCGTAGACCTTATCTTGCTTTCCAATAATTGAAAACTATCCTCTTGGTACGCCATATATGCAGTTTCTCATCTAGGAGCATGCAAATTTAGACAGAAGCTTTATAAATTTCCACATATTGCCATGTACTACGCTCAAATATGCACACAGCACACAATGTTTCAAACGATGTCTTAATCGTTATATGTCTTATCGTATTAATTTGGCTAATCACCCATTTTTTAAACTTGTGGACTAACTATGTTTTACGCCAGTGGAACGATATATAAAAGGAAATGCATTATGCTATTGTTTTAAAATAAAGCAGAATAAGAAATTCAGAAAACTACGTGACATTACACTTAAAGAGCAGAAACAACGGTTTACCACAGTGGTGTAAGAAAAATAACTTAAGTTATTTCTTATCAGTAAAATCTGACAAGATTTGCAAGTAATCAAATTATGGATCCTATGCCCTCACTGGTGCTATTAACATTTTTAAAAGCAAATTAGGATCTTACCACGCCACAAATTCAGCATACTCATTAATAGAAAGCTGCAGTTAAAGTTCTTCAGCTACATATCGTTTTAAATATCTGTAATTTTAGCTATTGATTAATGGCATTTTAAACGAATTTATTTTTCTTAAACAAACATGACTTTACATTTGCACTTGTGGAAGTACTAAGAACATTAATGAATGAAATATATGATAGATATTGTGGGCTCCACGCCAAAGTCACGAATACTTTTATTCATTTTTATGTGTTTTTTCTCCAACACACATTCGAGATGTTATTATTTACAATTATAAAATCGTGATAAATTGTCAATCGGCGAAAAATGTAGTCTTTCTTTTCTTTTCGATATTATTAATTTCCTTTGCTCAGTACAGCGTAAACTAATCGCTTAAACACTAGTTTTGGCTGCGCTTTGTAATAAAACTTTGCAAAAAAATTTTTTATTTTATATTATGAATACTATGAATAAAATGAGTTCATGTCAAACCGGAATAAATCAGTTGCAAAATTTCTAGCTCTCGTTCCTGCGCACATTATCATTTGCATCTAAAATTAAATTTAATCTCTATCGATGGAATTTTGCAGTAGTAAATTGCGAGCCTCTCTATATTCATTTTTTAATTTTGGTACTTACGCATTATCCCGTCGACCGTTGGTGGAAATTTCGTCAGCTGTCACCCATTGCCAGTGTTTCGTGCATAATTCCTGCATAAGTTAAGTGGTAATCCAGAACCTGATGCTAACTCACGCTACTTGCCGGGTCGACGGGATAATGCATAAGTACCCTAATTTTATTCAGACAGTAGGTAATTTTTTCAATATTTTGATACTCGCTGTCATAAGAAATATTTTGTTCAAAAACATTAACTGCAATACAAAGGGAACTTTTAAAATTGCAATAAAATAACCTTTTCGGTTTAATATTTTTAATAGCAGAGATTTGTTTTGATGGGTTCGCAAAAGTAGCTAGTTTTATTTAAGAAAACAAGCGAAATATTAATTGATAGAAACATAAAAGTTACATTATAATGTAGCTTAATGAAAAAAAACCTGAAAGCTGAAACGTTTGACGTTATACTAGAAAGCATGAAATACTAATAAACATAATATATAGGCATCTAAAATATTAAGCGTTCAAAACAAATCTAATGCTTGTCAAAATTTGCATAAAAATGCACATGTTAGTTAAAAAAGAGTTTTCAGCGTTTTTTTTTTTTGAATTAATGCAACATTCATAAAGCATTAAGCAATTCTGTGGTACATTAGCGTAGGATTTTGTGATTAATAATTTTCATATTTTTATTTTTTAAAACATTTTAATAATAAATGCTTTGAAGTCTTAGTTTAATCTTAGCTTAGAATTCTAAAGATTTAGTGCAACTGCTAAAGCAGAAAATATTTCCCTTGAGGAAAATTATTTTGTCCATTGATTATTGCTTGTTGAGGTTGTGTTTAAAGCTTCTCGGCGTAAGCGATTTATTGACATAAATTAATGCTAAGTCTTGAATAACTTTCTTCTTTACTACATATGTGCAAAAGTCACCACGAGGCATTTGGATAAGATGAAATAATATCATAACACAATTTTTTCCTTTCGCTTTTGTCATTCTAAGCAACTGACCTTAAATATAAAGTTTTATGCTCCATATCTTTGATTCTGCTCCCCTTTCCGGTGGTGATCAGCGATATCGATTAGCATTAGCACTGGTCATGGGTTCGAATTTCGGATATCTGTACTTGTCCTTCCCCTTTTCGCATGTGTAATATCGGTCTACCACTTTATACTCTGGGCAAAGTTTTTCGCTCATGAGGCAGGCTATGACCGATATGTTCGGCCATTCCCAATCAATACTTAACAAGAAAAATGTCCAGTCGTTCGACTGAAGAAGTATCTTTAATTTCTGAGCAGCTAATTCTTAAACTACCATAACTATTTAGTTTAAGATTGCTTCAGAAGTTGAAATTGGAATATGTATACTAAAGGCCAAATTGCAGTTCCTGTTTAATCATATGTTTATATGTTTTAATTTAAATATTTTTAATTTTTTGAATCTTTAAAAGTATTCGAGCTTTAGGCTGTAATCTGTGGTAATCTTTTAGTGAGCCTGACATTCTTTTCCTCTTTCTTTTTAAATTTTTCCTCTCGAGCTTTATGCTGGGATAAAAGAAATGACTTCATGTTCTACAAGATGAATGTATGCGGTTTATTATCTGTAAGTCTGTATTTTTAAAACGAAACGCGTGCCTAAACATTTCTCGCAAGAATGAATTTTGCGTTGTCATCTTTGACGTGGAGTGGAAGATGAAGTTTCAAAAGTACATAAACATTATTGCTATTACTATATATTTAAGGACAGTTAGTTTAACAATTTTTTATTCCACACTCCCTTAATGTATTTTTTTCCCTTGTTTTAAGTCTTCTTTTCAGGTTTCTCTTTACGAATATTTTCTGTAACACATAGTCATATGTCAAGTGTAATTCTAAAAAATTACCTGTTCATGTCTGTACTTTCTTAAAAATTGCCTTTCCACTTCATTAACCTTTCCTTTTAAGATGTACTCTCATTTTTATATCTACGGTCCATGTACTAAAATACTAAATTTTAATGATTATATCGATGCAAAATATTTCAAAGAAACGTACTTTACAAATTATTTCCTTCATCAAAACGTTCATAAAAAATTAAAGAAGAATTTTGTGAGAGTTTTCATAAAGCAAATATTTGTAAGTATTAGTATATTATTAATACTAATATATAGTATATTATTAATATTAACATATTGTCACGAAGTGCCCAGCCCCGGTAAGATAGCTTCCCTGCAAAGTGGTTTTTAGGATTGCCAGAAAAATGGCAAGAAAAGGCAGGGTTGCCGGATTTGGAGCAAAATCGACGACATTTGACGTCAAAATTAGCGATATGCCATAGACGGATGTAGAACATTCTAGAACGAATTCTTACCGATTTGGCCCAGAATGTTCTCGAAAGCACGCCAAAAGCTATATAAACCCTGCCTGTACGCCGAGTAGCAATGTATCGGAACTTTTATCGTGAAGATTATTTTGTGTGTGTTGGGCTTCGAGAACGATCGATCGATTCGGGAGCTGTATTTAGTGTTTTCCCGTCTTCACAGTTATAGCCCGATAACCTGAAGGATGTGTTGCTGATTGTTTCCGCGTGTTTGTCGCAGTTTTTGATGACTGTAAACACGTCTTTGGGACTCTCCTCTAAAATACTAGGGAGTAAATTGTGTTTTGATTCTTCGCCAAGTGTTTCTGTCAATCACTCAAAATCCATGAACCCGCAGAACGCAACAACTGGTGTCAGAATTGGGATTTGCGATTGAATGCCAATGACCCGCCTACGGGAAAATGCCATGGAGGAGGAACTGAAGTTTACTGACTTCTTAGCAGCTGTAAAAGCCGGACTGAAAGAAATAAAAGCCGGACAATAAAAGCTGCTAAAGAAACTCCAACAGATGGCAGTGGAACAAAAGAAGTTTGGAAGAGACATCATGAGTTTACAGAGAAAACTGGAGCCAAAACAGAAGATGTGTAAGTGACAGAAGTGGCATCTGAAGAGTCAAAGGATGAAGAAATGAAGAAGTAGCTGGTAAAGTGTCTGAGAAAGATCAAGAAATGATGAATGAAACATTTAACGGGATTAAAGAAAAAGAACGAAAACACGAAGAAATAAAAGACGGGAAAGAAGCTTTTGATTCTTAAGTGCCTGAAGTAAAAGTGGAAGAAAGTGAAAATGTGACTGTTAAGTTGGTAGAAAGTGATAACGGAGTTACGAAGTCGCAGTCAATAAGTATTGAACTATCCGAAAAGGAATGTGATGCAGAGATGGGAGAAGCTGATGTATAGCTTAAGCAGAATGTTCCAGTACTGCAAGAGAATACACCGGCTTCACAAACTAAGTGTGTGTCTCTTAATACAAGTTTTAAAGACACAAACTTGATTCTTAACCAAGATATTTCTGTTTGTAAAGAATCGAATTCCATTCATATCTCTAATGCAAAATTTGGAGCTGGGTCCCAGGAAACAGAGGAAAATAAGCATACACCAACTCCTAAAATTATCGAGGTGAATTGTACACATGATGTGAATAATCTACAGAGTGGTCAGCAAACTGTTTCAGATCTTTCTGCGAATGAAAAATCTGAAAGGACTGAATCTTCAGACTGTGATATACGAAACATAAATAATCTGAGAACTGCAGTAAAAAAGTATTTAACCCGGGTATAACTTAATCAAGAGCTTGAGCCTGAAATTTAGCCTAAACTTTAATTTATAAAATTTAACATTCCTATATGGTTGTATATATAAATTTTATATAGTCTAAATATTTGTTTCTTTATTTACCTTATTTTTTGTTTTATTACTTTTTGTTTGTATCGAATTTGGCTTCTAACCAAGGATTGCACTGCCCGGGACATGCAGTCTTTGGAAAGGGACAGAGTTCCGAAATGCGGTAAGATAGCTTTCCCGCAAAGCGGTTTTAGGTTTGCCAGAAAATGATAAAGGATGGCAGAGTTGCCAGATTTGGCGAGAAGTTGCCCATTTGGAGAGAAATTGGCGATATGTCATTAACGGCATATCGCCAAATGTAATTCTAAAAAACTGTCTTCCCATTTCTGTATTTTCTTAAAAATTAATGTATTAAAAATTTCCTTTCCACTGCATTATCCTTTCCTTTTAAAATGCCTTCTCATTTTATCCAGCGTCCATGTACAAAAATACTAAATTTTAATAATTATATCGATGCAAAATATTTCAAAGAAATATACTTCATATGTTATTTCCTTCATGAAAACTTTCATAAAAAAAATTAAATAATTTTATGACAGTTTTGATAAAAGAAATATTAGTAGATATCAGTATATTATTAATACTAGCATACTGTTGTGTGCGTACGGACTCGTAATGGATTGAATGCACAAGTTGATAAAAAGTTAATAAAATTTATTCTTTTCACAAGAAATAAAACAAAATGCTGAAATATTTCCTCAGAGATATTCGTATAATATCACAATATCTCGCAGCACTTATATTTTGAAACTAATAAAACAGAACTCAAATTCAAAATAGACACAAACTAATTCCATCTCACAGCGAATTTGCTACAATCAAATAACAGCACTAAGTAAACAGCAGTTCGCTTAAAACAGCTACAACTGAGCTGAGATGTTTTAATCTGGCTTTTATAAGCTTTTTAATCATGCACGAGGGCATCTGGTATTTTCTCGATTTTTCTGGATAGCAAAAACAATTGCGAGATATCTGTTTACTAAATGTTAAATGCACTCGCTCCTGTATTTTCACTTTTTCGGCGTGGCTTTCTCTTAAAACTCGTCACGCGGAGCATTGCACGGGGAAATGAAACAATTTAGTTACAATTCTACTAAAAATAGCTAAATAAATACAAAATCCCTAACACTGCCCCCTTCCCAAGAATGGCACGTCCCGGGCAGTACAGTCTCTGCACAGGAAGTCAAGCTTACAACTAAGGCATCAATGCACTAACAAGTATTACATTACAGTAACAAACAACATAAACACTAATTGCACTAAGTAGCTTAAAACAAATCGAATACTAAACACAAATCAAAATAAGAATCAAATACTATCAAATTTAGAAATAAAAAGAACCATGGTCTCATACTATTTACATTATATACACTCTGTAAGGCCATAGTAAGGAGCTAACCTGTAGTAATGAACGACTTTAGGTTTAGAGTTTGATGACTTACGGATCTGAACCATGACGTCGTTCAACCTGTTTAGGACTGTGTACGTGCCATCCCAAGGTGACTGTAATTTCGGACAGAGTTCCTTTCCGTCGAATTGGGTTCCAAAACCACATCTTGTCTCCTTCGTTGAATCGATGTCCAGTAGCTCTAGTGGGGTATCGGGGCTTCACCTTCTCCGTAGCCAAGTTGATTCGCTCTCGCGCAAAATTATACATCGCTTCAAACCGGGCCTAGAGATCTTTGGTGTATTCCTCAGATGATGAAGGCGCATTCGGAGGACGACCAAACAAAAGGTCACAAGGCAGACGAAGGTCACGACCAATGAGCATCTGAGATGGAGAATAGACGGTAGTCTGGTGTTTCTCCTCGATCCTAGTATGATTTCGGCAGATTTCTGAGCAGGGTCTTTCAGACGAGAAGTCGGCGTTTCCAGTTGAGGATCATTTCTGGTGATAGATAGTTATGTCCTCTGATGCTGCAAACATTTTGTTGTCTTTGAAGTCCAAGGAAAAATCGTATTTCGTTGAAAAGTCCAATCCGAGTATGCAAAGATCTGTAATACCCGCCACACACACCGTATGATGATAGGCCGCACTTCCGATTTTATCACCAGACGCAATTTGGAGGTTAACACAGGACGGCGTCCAAATGCGTTCATATTTAAATTATTGAGGTAAATTTTTCCGAATGATGGTAACATTAGGATCATACTGCAAGGAACTCCACCGATACGCCCATAGTAGTAGCGCATCGCGAGAGTGTACCGTAGAGTGCATCTTGAGTTTTGTCGCAGAGAGTATCTAGAGTATGTTGAGTTGAGTAGTAGTGTCTTGAGCTTCGACAGCGATCGACCGAGCCGGGAGCTGTACTGTAGTGCTTTGCCGTGAAGCTGTCTTCACCGTTATACCCTGATAGCATGAAGGCTGTGTTGCTGATTGTTTCAGGTGTTTATCGTAGTTTTTCAACGGCTGTAAACGTGTCTTTGGAACTCTCCTGTGCAATACTGACGAATAAATTGTGCTTTGATTCTTCATCAAGTGTTGTCATCAATCATCCCAAACCCACGAACCCGTAGAGCTAAACAATATAGTACATTATAAATACTAACATATAATGCAAAGTAATAGCTAACGCATCTTGAAAAAACTTAATTATATTCTTTCGACTCAAAAGTTTCATAATATATCCTATTTGATTGGAAATTTTGTAAGTAGTTTTCCGGAAAAAGTTAAGAATATGTTAGTTGTAATGTAGTTATTTTTATTTCATTTCGTAGGAAAACAGTCTATCAGGACGCAGTGCGCTTAACAAACAACATAAACACTAATTGCACTAAGTAGCTTAAAACAAATCGAATACTAAACACAAATCAAAATAAGAATCAAATACTATCAAATTTAGAAATAAAAAGAACCATGGTCTCATACTATTTACATTATATACACTCTGTAAGGCCATAGTAAGGAGCTAACCTGTAGTAATGAACGACCTTAAGTGCAGATGACAAAAATGAGCTTTTTATTCTATTGAAAGTAGCGATGGGACATTTGAATGTTCGAATTCTTCCTCCCACGACACCAATAATGAGAAAGATAGCAGATTTAAAAAATTGAACCTTTCGGATTTTTTCATCATCTATAGAATCTTTTAAATCCCAACCTAAAAACTGTTAAACATTTTATTCCAAAACTGTAGAAAGATTATTTTTTTGAAGTCTAAGAGAAATATTGAAAAAGAGGAAGAAGAAGATACAGGAATGCATGTGTTGTAGTTTTTCGTAGTGGCTAAGCGAAAAAACGATTTATGTAGAAAATTTAGCGTTCTGTGTTTAGCGCTTCTTTCTGTAAACTCTTGAAATACTACCTTTACTTCACATTTGCTTTGATATAAAAAGATTCTAAGAAACTGTGAATAATTTAAACTATTATTCAAATGTTTTTGTAAAACTATATTGCAAAAATTAATTTCTTAGTAAATATCTTAATTATATTACTTATATTCACTAAATTCTTAGTAAGTACATTGTTGCGTACAATTTATTCGCCAGTAAGCACTATTTCGCAGGACAGTTCCAAAGACACTTTACACTCGTCGAAAAACTAAAAACACGCTGAAACAGTCAGCAATACAGCCTTCGGACTATACAGCTTCACGACAAAAACTAAAGTAAAGACAGCTTCACGACAAAACACTAAAGCTTTCAACTCGGTCAACCGCTCTCAAGCTAATCTCTGAACTCAAGGCACCACTCTATCACAGGACAGGCAGAATATATATAGCTTTAACCTACCTTCGATAATATTCCAGACAAAACAGCTAAAAATGCGTTCTAGAATGTTCTGGCTCCGTCTAAGGCATATCGCCAATTTTGTCCCCAAATATCACCAGCTGGGCGATTTTGCGCCAATTCTGGCAACCCAGCCTTCTGTGCCCCTTTCTGGCAACCTTAACACCACTTTGCGAAGAAGCTATCTCACCGCAGCTGGACATTTCGCAAGTGTATTTTAAAAACCTGTTCTGTTATGTATGTTTTTCATTAAACATAGATTCAAATTTTGCTTTAATTAATGATTTTCAATATTAAGTGAAAGTTTCCTTATCTTATTATTGCACTTACATGAAGCATTCAAAAGATTCGAAACCTTTTTAGGTTTCTTATCTTCTTTAAATGACTTCACAGCGTTTTATAATGCAATAACAAAGAACGCACAAATTTGATATCCGATATTTTCATGATTACAAACAATTAACCATGTATAAATAGCTATAAATTACATTCTTTATGGAACTGTCAGCATATAAAATTCCTTCATTGCATGCAGTAACAGTTATTTAAAAATTCAAATTGTAAATCGGAAACAAATTGCTTTGAATTTTAAAAAGGTCTGTTATGAACCCATGTTAAAAACATGGTATTTGCTATTCAGTGTGTCAAAAGTAAAAGAACCAAAGCCATTACTGTCAATACAAGAAAAAATTAATTTAACGTATGCACGAATATATTACTAGCTGTAAAGTATATTTATATATTTTAAATATAATTCACCATTGAATTCCCCGCTAAATCCCTATGCATTATTAATATTCTTATTTGAGCGTCTCAGGTTATTACATCCTTGTTAAAATGTAATCGGTTTTCAAAACCTTTCTTCCGTCGCTCTTTAGTTAAGAGGAGCAAGATCAACTTGAATGGGACAGTTGTTTCGCGACATTTATTCAGTTATTTAAACCCAAAAATTAAATACCATGAAAGCACTTTTGACAGGAATAATCGAAAAGCATTTTTTTAACTTAGTGTTTTCGTTTTTTTAAATAAATAAACAAATACGCTCTGCGAATAACTAGCATGAGATGTAGATAGCTATTAATTTTTAATACCTGCTGTCAATAATTCTAACTACTCCATTTCAGATTTTTCACCGCCACAAATATACAGGGTGTTTCTAAATGAATATCGGGGTTTTAACGTTTTGTAGTATTTATTACGTAAAACTTAAAATCATAATTAATACATGAAATGAAAGAGCAACTTAAACAGTGCTGTTTTTTGGTACGCGCATGCGCCAGAAAGCGCTAGTAACAAAAATGGCGACTAGTGAACAGAAAGCTTTTTGTGTTCTGCAGTTTGCAAAGAGCGAATCTGTAGTTACGGTTACAACTTGCGTTCCGGATTAAGTTCAGATGTGATCCCTCAAGTAATAATAGCACCCGTAGATGGTATCATCAGTTTGAAAATCAGCTGCCTTTGCAAAACGGGGCGACCAAGGATTAGTGAAGAGAGTGAACGTGAGAGAGTTTTTCACGCGTAGCCCGAAGAAACCTGTGGGGGTTCATAAAGGACCGTGTGTATGTGCCTCTACTACCAGCTGACCTACCCGACCTAAGAAACAAGATTGAGGCAGCTGTTGGAACATTTACACCACAAACACTAATCAACGTTTGGGAAGAACTGGGCTATCGACTTGATGTGTGCTGTGTGACGAAAGGGGCTCACATAGAACACTTGTAAGCTTGTAGACATAATTGTTCTTGTTGCTCTTTCATTTCATTTATTAATTAAAATTAAGTTTTACGTAATAAATACTACAAAGCATTAAAACCCCGATGTTCATTTAGAAACACCCTGTATAAAGCATAAGTTCTAGCTAAACAGACTTGAAATGTTTGGTGGAGATGCATGATACTTTTTCATCGGAACATCTGGCGTCCAACTGTCACGTAGGGTTGAATTTAGCAAGACGTTATCTCAGAGAAAGGATAGCATCCAACTTGTTGTCTTTTGTGACTAAGGAAGAGACAACACGCATGAACGCAAGAAGGATACGTACGGGAAATCTCTCTCTTTTTATAGGGGGTATGGAGAAGGTTTGAAGGTGATGAAGAGGTGTCGTTGAACGTTATTTTGAAGAGCATGATAAGACCTTCATTTGCTTGGAAATTAAACTATAACTAAGATATGCTGTTGAATGGCTTGATATTCATGAGGACTGGGTGAAAAAAGATAAATTTTGAAAGAAATTCTTATTAGTCCAAAGGGATTGTGTCCCGAAGGACTATTACTTTCGTTTTGCGATTTTGCGTCGATTCACTCTGAATGCCCGTTTCACTTTTCAAATTGTTGCCACTAAATGTTATCGCTCTGCATTAAATTTTAAAAAATGAAAAATCTGCATAAATGTATGCATGTTTCTCGCATTGTGATAAAACCTAGAGCCATCGAATTTTGAATGACGTGATCCTACTGGGAATATGGGCATCTGGAAGCCCTAATTTTGAATTTGAAATTTGCTTTATTATCGATTTTATGTTTTGTAACATTTCAACGAATTTCTGATTAACAAACTAAATGATTTCAAAGCGAGCAATGGCAACACTGTACGGAAAAAAAAAACATTTTTATCTCCAGCGCACGAGACTTACGGAAATTCTAAAGATATGTTCATTTTAAAATGATTTTGCGATATTGATTTTGAACTGTATTTTATGGTTTGAGTACGTAGTACATCATATTTAATAAAAAAAAGGTAGCACACGAAACGTTAAAAAAACGCGCCTTTGGACGTAATTTAAAATCTGAAATATTTCGGTTTTTTTTTTTTTTTTTTTTTTTTATTATAACTTAATGAAATTCTTACTGTAAACTGAAATTTCTACCAATTTGCCGGACTTTTTTCGGCTGCCTTCTTTTAGCCTAAAGGGCGTTAGCTCAGAAGGACTATTAATTTCGTTTGGGCATTTGCTTTAAATCACTATAAACGGTGTATTAATTTTCAAATTGTTGTCACCAAGTGTTATTGCCCTGCGTTATAATTAAAGAAATTAAATAACGAAGAATCTGCATAAATGTATGTATGTTTCTTGTGATAAAACAAGGGTATCTAAAGCCATCAAATTTTGAATAACATAATCTTCCACTGAATATGAGCATCTTGAAGTCCTAATTTGGAATT
The DNA here is from genome assembly GCA_000611955.2 of Stegodyphus mimosarum. NCBI lineage: Eukaryota > Metazoa > Arthropoda > Arachnida > Araneae > Eresidae > Stegodyphus > Stegodyphus mimosarum. The sequence continues at coordinate 216,726 of KK112437.1, read as the reverse complement.
TGGAATTTGTTTTATTATCGATTTCATATTTTGTAACACTTTATCGAATTCTTGATTAACAAACTCAACGATTTTAAAGCGAGCAATGACAGCACTGTACCAAAAAAAAAATTTTTATCTCCAGCGCGCGAGACTGTGTATGGGAAATTTTAAACATATTTGTCATTTTAAAATAATTTTGCGATATTGCTGTTGAATTGAATTTTATGGTTTAGGGGCAAAGAACATGATATTTAATGAATAAAAGTAACAAACGAAACGTTAAAAAAAGTCCCTTTGGGGCGTAATGTAAAATCTGAAAAGTTTTCCAATTTTTATCCTTTTTTTAAATTCTTTTTTTTTTAATTTTTAGTCTCGTACTTAAGTGATTACATCTTCTATGATATGAATATATGAGATTTATTATGTAGAAGAAATAAATCAATAGTTTTGGAAACGAAGCGCGTGCTTAAACATTTAAACGCGTTTTTCTCGAAGCAATGACTTTTGCAGATTGTTGACTTTGACATAGAGGGGAAGATGAATTTTCAAAAATAGATAAGCAGATTATAGCTATTAAAGCTATATATTTTAAGATACTTAGTTTACAGTTTCATATTTCATACCAGCTTAGTTTATTTTCGTTTTCTCTTTTATTTGTGTCTTCTGTTCATATTTCTCTTTGCAAAGATTTTTTCCCACACATACATGTGTTAAATGTAATTCTAAAAAAACTGCCTTTCTACCCTTGTGGAGTTCCAACAAATTTTTTCTTTTAAGAGTACGTTTTCCCCACACGATTTTTTCTCAAGTGTTCATTGATTACAATACTAAATTTTAAGAACTAGAGCCAGGCAAAATATTTTAAAGAAATGTAATTTATAAATTATTTCTTTCATCAAAACTAAAAAAGAATTTTATGATAGTTTTGGCATAATAAATATAAGTATACACTAGTATTATACATGCCGACCAACCGGGATAGCGGTTAGCAACGCTGACTGCCGTACCGAATTGCCCACGGTTGAACGGAAAAGGCATGGATATTTGCATGTGTATAGTGTCTGTGCGGCATGGAAGCACTCTAACTATGCGGCGAGCCCAAAGTACTTTCGAGAGGTTGTGGTAGGTGAAGAGGGGTGGGAGACCATCGTACCTGTCTCTCCGAGGGTCTCTTCATCAAAATTGGGGGCGGAAATGAGCTAAATCGCACTGTCACTTGTAAAGTGCTCAAGGCTGTTGCCAAAATTAAAATCTGAAAAACTAAAATCAAAATTGGTTAAAAAAATCGACCGTCACCTGTATGCTGCTCGAGACTGTTATCAACGACTGGCGCAATCTTGCACTCCTTACCAAGATTAATTTCGAGAGCTTGTTCTGATGTTACTGTCAAACAAGTGAGATAAGTCATCACAACAACAGCAGTATTGTGATGACTTATCTCACTTGTTTGACATAGTATACTATTTAGTACTAATATATGCTACTAAATAGTACATAGTATACTATTTAATACTAATATATGCTACTAAGTTCTAGTTATTCTTGAAGTAACTAATTATGTTCTTTAGGCTGAAACGTTTCGTTATACAGTCCTACAGACTGTATAAGACCTGTAAGACTGTAGGAGTGGAAAGTTTCCAAACAGTTCACCAGTAAAAAAGAACAATTTGTATAAACCGCATTTTGAAGGCGCAGTGCACTTTATTACAAAAATGAGCTTTTAATGCGTTATTTAACTTAGGGTGGAAGATTCGAGCTCAAATAATTACGTGAATCTTAAAAAAGATTCCAAATTAAAAAAATTTAATCTTTGCACGTGTTCATGTTTCATTACCTAAGACGTTCCACGGATTGTCAGTTGCTAACCTTAAAATATCAAAAACTGGGAGGTCCTTTCTCGAAAACCGAGAGTTTCCAGAAGGTTTTTGTACTGTGCGTCTACACCATTTCAAATGAATTCGGAGTGTAATACAAGGCTGAGATAACGTTAACTATATATAACAGGATCCTGATGTAATAAGTATGTATGTAAAACTGATGTATTTAAGTTAAATATATTTTTAGTTAATTTCATTTTATAATTTTAATTTTATTACACTTTCAACTCATTTTGTGGGTAAATCCTGAGAAGGGAAGAAAAGTTTTGTAGGATTTGGTCTTCTTCTGGACTACACAATTAGACCAGACGTCTAAAAGACGCCAGTGATTTTTCACTTTGTATTATAAATACCACAAAGACAGGGAAAGGGTAAAATTTAACACATTAATCTGTATAAATTTTAAAACATGACACCAGCTCGTTTTTACAGAAGCCAACACTTTGGCCTTAAATCATAATAATGGTTAAATTTAAAATTAATGAACTTTAAATATAGCCTAATGGCTTGACAGATTAACTAGCCCGCCAGCTGGCTTTGACCAAAGTCGGTGTAAACAAGCCTAATGACAATAATAACTCAATGCTATAGAATTCTAATCGCTAGAAGATCAAAGTTAGCAATGTGGTCTTCAAGTAGGCAGAGCACGCTCTGATTTCATTCTCCAAAACTCTCCTTTAAGTACTTCCTTCTTTCTACTTAATTTTAATATCGCTCGTGTTGAAAATTTACATTCTGGCAGAGAAATGAAACGAGACATAATAGAAAAGTAATTAAACTTAAAATAATGGGTTAAGAAATTAAAATGAACCTTACAGCTTTTATTTTCAAAATACTTTTAAAGACCATGAATTTGAAACTAATAATTAATGTGGCATTATTGATGTAAAACAAAATTAAATGCAAGTATTAACTACTTAAACAGTAGTTTAATCTTCATCGGAATTTCTATAGGTATCTACGATAGACAATTCAGAAGAAATCAACTTAAGAAAAAATGTGCTGAAAATCACTACGGATCGAGGAATGAAAATTTCAAACTCAGGATTTCATTAATTCAATAAATTTCATTTATTGTTAGAAAACATTATTCCTTACTAGATTTCCTTAGTAAGAACAAAATATTAAAAACTGAGAGATCAGTCATCTATTGAAAAACCGGTGGATATGATCAAAAACCAGGAACAGCTGTACCAAATAAACTCCTTTGAAATTTTTACAGTAGTGTTAGCTAAACACTCTATCACCAATATTTTTGTCAATTCTACGGCAAGTAGAGCAAATGCCCTAGAGCAGAACGTACTAGTTCTATAGTATCGCAGAAATCGAAATTTTCTCTTTATAGTTTCTCAGAGCAAACATAAGTATTTTGTTGATAGTAATAATAAAAAATGCATTCATATTCTCTTAGCATTTGAAAAAGTACATAATCTCGTAAACAGACATCTACAGTTATACTTCTCTATTTTATGAATGTATTTCAAATAATCGCGTTAAATCCGTGATCCGTAGTCACGATATCTATTTACTGTTTAGTATACGGAAAGATTTGCAATATTTTGCTGTCCCCCCTTAGAATACGAAATACCTTATCAAACAGTGAATGTATTCACCTTCTTATTCTGTGTTTCTTTCATCTTCACTTTCTCAAGAAATAAATCAAAAAGATAAGTTCCTTTCTTCTACAAAGAGACATTAATTGGAAAGTTTAGAAGGATACAAAGTCTAAGTTAAAGTTTTTATTTTTAAAAGAGAACTGTAGAAGAATAAGGAAAGAAACTATCTGCGTCGTCAAATACAATGCATTGTCTGTTTACGTTCCAGTGCTGTCTGTTTAATTGAATTAGATGCTAAAGAAAGTTTTAAAGATTAATAAGTCATATAATTTATGTGTATGTAACTGGAATTAAAGTTTTCTAGAAAGAAATACTTTATTTTCACCGATATAATGCTACAAAATTGCGTGGTAATTGTATTATAAATTAATATTTCTAATTAACAAAATAAATTAGTTATGCTGTAAGACACAATATTTTCAGTGCATTTAATTGTAATGAAAAAATTATCGTAATTCCTTATTATTAATGTACATAAATGAAAATCAATTTTTCAAATAAATGTCTGCCACTTTTGGTCGATTAATTAACGCCGCGAAACTCTTGTGTTTCGTATCAGGTTTAGAACAGGACATTTCATTATATTGAATATTTCTGTTTTTTTTTTCAGTGCATTATGTATAATAAGAAGAACCAAATTTCCTTAAGGAATACTGTTGCGTTATAAGGGTTCGTGGATTTGAGAGTATCCGATGAAAACACGATGCAGAACAATAAAAAGCACAATTTATTTACAAGAATCACTATTTACAGCACAGTTCCAAAATTACCTTTAAAAGCGTCGAAAATCTACAATAAATACGCTGAAGCAATCAGCAACACAGCTTCAGGCTGTAACTGTACAGGTAGCTTCACGGCAACACTCAACTTATAATAAACACCGTGGAACAATCACCAATACACTGTCAAGCTATACTGTAAAGATAGCTTCACGGCAAAGCACTATCTCGCTTGCTTTCCGTTCACAAAACTCTCGCGTTGCTTAGCACTCACAGTAAGCAGCTATTCTCGCAATCCTCACAACTAATCACACTCTTCACAACTACTGCTCTCAGAAACGCAAGGGTTTATATAGCTTTTCTTTAAGTTCCACACGTTTCGAGAAATATCTCGACAGGAAGTTATTCTAGAAGCTTCCCGATTGGACCATGGGATATCGCCCATTTGGTCGCCAAATGGGCGATAAAGTCACCAATCTGGCAACTCTATTATACACTATTTTATGGCAACCCTAGTGCTATGCCGGAAAGATTACATACAGGCGCAATCGCCGAATTTTTCGCAACAATACGTTATGAAAGCATGGCTCTGTGTGCTTGGAAGGCTATCGAATTTCCTGATGGCAGTCTTCACGAAACTTTCAGCGCTCATCAGGAATATGAACAAAACAACAAGAGCAATGTGTGGAATTTCGCAGCTGTTTCTCAACTCCCAGACCGCTAGCCTGTAATATTTGAAGCTATAAAAGGAATGTATATGTGGAGTTTGGAGCATTCTGCTGTTAACACCAATATTACGCGCGTTCTGGAATTAGATCTAACTGCCAAAAAAATGGGGGACGGAACAGTTTTATATCTTCCGTTCTACTGGGCCGATTGACGAAATTCAAATTGCGTTTTTTATGTCTCGAAAGCGCGATTTAGGATATATATTAGACTTATATACAGCATTGTTCTAATATAGGTATTTTGACATAAAATAGGACTTTTATTTAAATGACATGCCAATTGTTTTTCCATATTTGGATTCTATGACTCAAGTTATACCTCAGTATTAAATTTTGTAAAATTTTGTGAAATTTACGGATAAATTTAAAAATTTATCTTGTCGCATTTTTTTTAGTTTGCGCCAACAATAATTCACTCGACGAACTTCTTAATTTATAGCAAACCCATCTTCCTTTCATTTTTTTTTTTATTTTATACGAGCGGAAGAATATCACTTTCATTTCCTTCAAATAATTTTAACAAAGTATGTAAACACATTTGGCATTATTATCACTTGTAACGAATATGCCAAATTTCAAAACATTCCGAAATGTAAATTCACGTATATCTTAGGAAATTTTGAAATAGAAAAAAACTCTTCAATTTTTGCAAGTATGATTAGAAATACATCTGTTTCAAGATGATGGTAAAAATTTTAGAAGTTATAATACAATTTTTTTCGAAAAATGTCTAATAATTATTTAAAAATACAAATTTTATAAAAGTCATAAAAAATGGGCGAATTTTATTTGGAATGAACCTAAATTTCGAAATGGGAAAAGAAGAATCAAGTAAGTTTGGCAAAAAGGAGATATTAATATATATACCGCATTCAATTAACAATTGAGGAGCTAAAATTTTGAGAGCTAATTTTTTAAAAACTACTTTGCAATTTTTACAAAACTCAGCAGTTTGGCATAATTTGAGTTGCAGAATCGAAATATGGAAAAATTTTGGCATGTCATTTCAGAAAAGTACGATTTTGTGTAAAAATACCTATATTGGAATAATGCTATATGTAAATCTAATACATATGCTAAGTCGCGCTTTCGAGACATGAAAAATGCAAGTTGAATTTCGTCAATTGGCCCAGTAGAAAGGGAGATATAAAACTGTCCCATTTTTTTTTAAATTTTTTGGCGCAGTGTATATCTGTTGGAGAATTCATGACAGCTTATGTTCCATTGCATCAAACACCTCAAGAGCTAACGCACTTTGTCGTACGTTATTCGATGTTGCATTTTTGGGCAGCTGCTGCTAAAGGATTTTGTTCTCCAAGAGTAAGCAACTCCCATTCAAAGCGCTTGTCAATTTGCATTAGGGATGTTATGGTCTGTTGTGTACTTCTGTGCCATCTTTGTCACTAATTTTTGTACTTCAACAAGAGGATTATAAACTATTTAGTTAATAATACAAGGACAAATGTTACTTGTTAGATGTCGAACCGTAGTGCTTTATGTCAAGCAGTCATCACGCCGTACGATATGCATGCTTCATGCCAGGAATGGAACTTATTATACAAGACTTCACAAATACATTATGTTTCCCAATATGTTGCTACACATACTGCCGGAAGTACATTCCATTTATAGACTTTCTTCTCTAGGGGTTGTGGACGATTGCAAGATGACACACGTTGCACCTGATTTTTGTTCACATGCCTAGTCATTTCTGACAAGTTTTTAAAATTGTCTTGTTCTAGCAGCAGCACCGGTGTGCTTTGCCGTAGTTATGTAATCCAATCCAAAAACGTAGGTTTAAATTATTATACAGTAACTTAGTCTTCTGGGTCGAGTATTTTGGGCATTCTCCACTATGTAATATTAATAAGATTTTTACATTCAATGTTCAGATTTTATCTCATTACGCTGAACAACAACTAATTTGTTTTATTCTTTGGAGGATGAATATATTTCTTCATAAAGCTTTCTCGTAATGAAATAAAAGATTAGCACAGTGCGGACTCCTATATAATACATAAATTTCAAAAAATTATGCCTTCGGAGCCGAAAGTAAAATAAAGTAATTTTCGAATGTTAGAAAACTTAATTTAGACCAAATTCGAGCTTAAATTCTCCAAATTGTGTATTTATGCATCTAAGTAACATTTTGCTATGCTGCGGATGCTATATTTCTCATAAAACCTGAATAATAGATAAGAAGAGATAAGAATGTATAAAATAGTTGAATGCCCAAGATATACGACAAGGTATACGCCCAAGATATACCAGAATGCCCAAGATATATGACAAGATATACGCCTAAGATATACCAGAATGCCCAAGATATACGACATCTGTAAGCAAAATTAGGATAAAATAGTTAATTTTAACAGGGGCGAAACATGTGGTTTCCCAAAAAGTAATTAATCAAAGATTTCTCTAGCGTCTTTGATGAATAGATCCTCAAAATCTGAAATAACAAGTAATTTTAACAACAGTCACATTCATAATTAAAGAATAAAATGTTAATGAGTTGTCTGTTTGCACACTATGCAGAATTATACATGTAAGTACTTATACCAGTGAAAGTTGTCATTTTTGTAGAGAACGCTTTAAGCGCACGATAAATAATTATGCTCTTTTTCTAAAAAATAAGAGCACGCTCTAAAACTTTAATAATTTCTTAGCGTAAAAATAATCTTCAACTTTTAAAGCTTATATCCATTATTTCATTATGAAATCGGCATTTTCAATAACTACCATGTGTTTCAAATTTATTCTAATAAGATAATTCATTTAAGCACCTCAAATATTTATTTGAATTAGGATATTGTCCTAATGTAAAGTTAATCGCTTTCAATTCTTTGTACTCGTAAACCAAATTCAGGGTAAGTAAATAACTATTTAAGGCGAGTTTAAAACGAAGGAGCATCTGTTAAATCGCAGTACACCGTTTGGAATGGTTCCAAACCAATAAATTACCTTAAATCCAGTTGCAACAATCAAACGAGGCATGCATAAACATTAGAAAAACCAAATTTATTGCTTGCTGCCTGTTCTAAGCAAAACCATATTTCTCTCTTTTGGATTCTTCTTTCAGTATGGGCTGTTTTCCGAGTTTATTCAGCGCAGATTTGCGCCGATATAATTTACCTCTTGCCGCGAGAGCAGTATTTTATTGCTTTCCTTTTGCTTAATAGCATATATAAAGTAAGTTAAAAATAAATGTTTAATAGATAAATATGTAACTAAAGTACTAAAGCGGTAAAAAAATTCTTCCGTTTTTGAAACATTGTACTGCTTTTTAACTGCATTACGTTTAACTGTAATTAATAACACTCATAATAAGCAATGCTTTTTAAAAAAAACGTATTGCATCGGGTGGCCCAAAACAAACCGAATCAGACAATAGTGTCTTCACTTGCTTCACCACTAAGATAAACGGAACCCAGAGCAAATGAAGTCTTTCACGTCCGGTTGCAAATAAAGTCGCTCACGTCCGGTTTACTATGGGCCGTCAGGAATTGTTTACACAACCGTGTTGCCCAAATGCGCAGTGTAAAGGATTATTCTCTTATGTGAATAATATGGGGTCATCACACAAATAATACGGTTTTTTTATACTTCTTTTATTTTTCTGAGTTAAGATGCAAAGTTCTTTTTTAATCTAAAATGTAGTATCTTTCATCCTCTGCTAGTTCCTTAACAATTACGAAGAGATTTATTTTTCTTCCACCAGAGTCTGCAGAGAGCGTCCTCGTGTCGTGCTGTAAAACCTTCCACTGAAAGGCTTGTTCCCAGGGCTTTAGTTCCGTTCGGAATTTCTTAAAACCACCACTGACGTCGGCCTACATTTACTATCCGATCCCCACATACTGCATTAACATTCTTATTAATATTCTTATTATTGCTTATTTTATTGAACTAATCAATCAAAATAGTTAATAATTAATCGGTTTATAATATTAATAGTTTTATACTCGTAAACCAAAATTACCCTCTGAAGAAAATTCCAGACATATGGGAGATTAAGGTCAGGAGATCTGGCTGACCAACCCATGCGGCGAATACCCTAATTTTTCAGCTAATCTTCGTTCAGCTGAGCCGTATGTGAACGAGCCTTGTCGTCCATTAACAGGAACCCAGGACAAACTGCGATCCCGAAAATTCGAAAGTAGAACTCTTATAGCAATAGAGATAGAAAATAGGACTCTTAAGATCTCCTGTATAGGAGTCGAGGAGCTTTTTCAAACACATCCATGGGTGATCGGCTGTCCAACATAAAGCGTGCCTGAACCATTATACTTCCACCACCGTAATGTCCATTTCTCTGATGTTTGAAGGAGTGTCGTGTTCCAGGCTTTCTCCAGGTACAGCTACGCCGTGAAGCAATGTCCAGGCTGAATCTTGACTGATTTGTAAATCCCACAGTGCTGCACAGCATGTTGTCTGCACCATGCTAAACGGATAGTGTGCTGCAGTAAGCGGGAAGCAAGCAGTCGGTCTTCTGGCATACATACATACATATCTCACGAAGCCTTTGGGCTATAGCTTATCGAGACACTTGGGTTCCAGTGGCAGCGTACAGATCGCGTGAGAGGTCTGAAACTGTAGTAGCGCTCTGTTGTCGCGCTGAAAGTGTCAAATAACGATCGTCAGTAATCGTTGTGGACCTTATTCGATCTTGTCCAGGCCTTGTCGATGTGCATCCAGTGTCCTGAAATTGTTTACACAAATTGCAGATGACAGTGGGCGTTACATCGAGCCACCTACGCTTGTAATTGCTCTACATCCAATCTACCGACTGATTTGTATCTCATCCATATGTCCGTGGCTACTCATTTTACCTAATGCCTTATAAAATTTACGCAAATCTTCCAAAAAACTTAGCGATTGTCGAGAAGGAGTATGAGCATACAAATTGGCGAAAACCCTTCGTGTGCTTTTTTCTCCTCCACAGACATGCACGTATTGGCTTACTTAATAGACTCTGGATATTTGCATAATTCTTTGGCGGTATAATTAGTACCTTTAGATCAATACTTTTCTTAAAAACAGGCATAATTTGCAAATTCTCTTTATTTCTACACACGAATGTAATTGATTGCGTTCCCCTTGGGCTTTTAATGCAATTGGAAAAAAAACCGCATTATTTATAGGATGCCCCAACATTTCAAAGTAGTATGAGGCACATAAATAAAAATGGTTATGGTCTTCAACAAAAAAAAAAGTGGTACGAAAATAATATTGGCTAATCGAAATCTTAAGCTTAAATCTTTTAATTTCCTTTTTACTGCATTCCAAAGGTAGTGTTTTTTTGTACCTTCTAGATGTCTGAAACATGGCCATTTTTAATCAGAAGCCCCAAGTTATGGCTTTGAAAAGAATATATCGAAATGATTGTCTTACCAATAATTGTCTATTTAAAACCGAAAATTAGATTTTTTAATGTACTTTGCATATTATACGTTTTCTTAAAAAAATCAAAATACTTAGAATGTCAACGAGAAATCAACAAGTTATCTTCCTCCCGGGAGGTAAAGTTTTCTGTTGAAAAATTCGATACTGAGTTTCAGTGAATAAGCAAACATTAGGGTCTCCACGACACATTTTTGATATTTTCAGGAAGATATTTGTCTGCCTGTGTATGTGTGTGATAATTTCCATCACTGTATGCTATATATAAAGAAATAATATAGCAAATAAAAATAATATAGCAACGATAAAACGTAATGTATGGCACAACGAAACACTTTATCGAGATTCCAATTAAAGGTTTTGTGATTTTGTTGTTGAATTTTATATGATATAAATGAGAGAGAAAGCGATGTTGAATAAACATTCTTAAAACAGCAAATAAAGAAGTTGGCCATTTTACTAAGAAAACTGAACATTAATGTCATAAAATGAGCAAAGACTGAAAACAAAATGTGTAAGGTTTTAGTTAAACTAACAAAGTTTTATTTTAATTTAAATCTTTCTATCTCTTCTCTGTTTCAACTTCCCGTCAGAAGAAGCGCGCGTTTTCAGCTTATGCTAATTTGAAGTAGAGCCAAGTACTATTTAAACCAGAGGTAGAAACCTCTTAGTGTGAGAGAGCTTTTAGTCTCAGATCACGGTCATTCTATTCGACGTTCGCCTGACCAGTTAGCAGCTAAAATTATAAGCCATAGTGCTTACTACGTAATTGCATATTGAAATAAATTGAAGTGCGCTAGTATTAGTATTTCTTGCTACGCACCATTTAGTTAGAGGCCAACTCCGCGATTTGCTCTGTGAGCAAAGTTTAATTAAATTTCTATTTAGGTTTATTGTAAATTTATCTGATTGTTAAGTTAGGCCCAAGTGTGGTCTGTTACTTTCTGTATCCCTCCCGAGTTGGGAAGCGTGTAAATAATATTGATTTAATAAAAGAGGATTTTAAATCCCTTTCAAGTGCAGTTATTCTTCAGCACAGTATCTACACCAGAAGAAAGCTGATTTCAGCTCCCTTTCCAGATCAGGACTTTAAGGAGTTACTTCAAAATGTTTGCCAAAAATACGCACAGAACACTCAGTCCTGACAAATGCACGGCAGTACTTAAGATTCTATCGGGAATCCTGAGTCCGCCAGAGGCCGAGCGATAAAAGTCGTTGAACGCTGGTAGTTCGACCAGGCTTTGGTTCCAGGCAATGGGGCTGGCCGCATGGATGTCTTCGTCGTTCTCCCCATGTGTAACGTTAGTACGATCCAGTTCCCCTTAGAAAGTCCTCAACGAAGGCATCCCTCTAAAGATATAGCCCTAGCCTACTGTGCCATAATCAAAGCTTGAGGACAGATATGTACATCAGCCTGTAGAGTTATCGTTGTTCGTTGTGTAGAAGAACAGAATAACAAAAATGAGTAATATTTATTATTAACAGTGAGGCATAAAGTTTATAGACAAATTAGATTTTATTTGCAAACGATCAGCCAGAAATAATAGTTTACTCAAAGCTGCTGTGCAAGTTGCATATTTTAACGTTAGAGGGTATGTGCTGGCCACATTTGATTTTTTTTCCTTCTTCTGACTCCTAGCTGTAAACCTGAGATATTTCTTCGAGCTCTTAAATCGCTCATTCGCGCACAAGATCTCCATAAATTTCTTTTATTTTACTTCAATGCCTTATCTGCAACATTTGAGTTAAAATAAAGAGGCTTACATAAACGTAACTCTTGTATTTGTTTGTATAACATGGGAAACCACAGTTGGTCTATGATGTTCGAGAATTCCTATTGCATCGGAATCGATATTCAAAAGGAATTTTTCAATATATTTCCGCTGTGATATGCACAAAAAGTATGTTTCTCTTTGATTTATTCAATAACGCAATAAAATATCCGAGATTTAGTCTTTCAAATTCTACGTAAATTTTATTCAACACCTCAAAAAAAAACCTTATCGAAGTGTTTACAGTTTCATTTTGCTGTTTTCTTGTCCTGGTAAAATAAAAGGTATTGTTGTTTGAAGAAAATATCTGTTTCAAACTTCATGCGCTAGCTAACCAGTGAAACAAACCCACAGTTTTGTCTTGACCAATTAAGCTTTTAATTTATTAAATTAAAGCACGAGGATATAATATCATAACAAATTTTTTCCTAACATTTAGTTTTGCGACTCTGAGCAGACCAGCTTAAGTATAAGATCTCATTAGAAGTTAGTTCTCATTAGAAGTATAGTATAAGATCTCATTAGAAGTATTAGTTCATTAGAAGATTTTTTACTCCTGAGAAAGAGCGATCAGTGTCCAGTCACTACTGAAATCAATAGTTTTATTCAGTTATTTACTCTAAACTAAGGCTTGTTTTTTTCCTAATTTTAAATTAATGTTCTATAGCTTTAATTTCTAAGGGAATGTTCCTAAGTTAATAGGGCTTCCCAGCTTAACTTAAAATTCTTTCAGTTCTTAAACTGAACTTCAGTTGTTTTTTAATTTTATGATTTTTGTGTCTTCGTAACATTTTGAAACTTTAGTTTTAAACTCCTCACGATGTTAATCTGTAACCTGAAAACTTCAGATAACATTTTTTTTAAATATTTTATTAGCCCAAACGAGCGTTAGCTCAGAAGGGCTATTAATAAGTTCGTTTTGGCATTTTGCGTCGATTCACTATAAACCGCGAATCACTGTTTGTAATTGTTGCCACCAAATATTATTGCCCTGTATTATATTTAAAGAAATTAAATAATGAAGAATCTACATAAATGTGTGTATGTTTCTCGCATTGTGATAACTAGAGCCATCCAATTCTGAATAACGTACGTCTCCACCAGAAATATAAGCATCTGGAAGCCCAAATTTGGAATTTGGAATTTGTTTTATTGTCTGTTTTATATTTTCTTTATCATTTATGGGAAAAAAACATTTTTATCTCCAGCGCGCGAGACTGTGTATCGGAAATTCTGCAGATATGCTCTTTTAAATACACTGCGATATCGCTGTTATATTGAATTTTTTGGTTTAAGTGCGAAGAACATGATATTTAATAAATAAAGGTAACACACAAAACGTTAAAAAACGCCCCTTTAGGCTTAATATAAAATCTGAAAGCCTTCAGATTTTTTTATTTGTTTTTATATTTACAATTATGCTTTACGTGGATATTACTATACTGCAATTCGCAGAACTTATGCTTTCCGACAGTATAAAATTTTTATAGTCTCGCACTAAATAAATCGATCGTTAACATAACCTTATCGTACTTAATTATCTTTTTAGCTTTGTGTCACATTCTGGTAATTCTGATAGTATTTCAATCCATTTTATTTATTATTTATAGAAATGAGGTAAACTAATATCCATAAAATGCCGTCTATGTGTCTAATGTTGTTATTATATTTATTGTTTTCTTCTTCAGAATATTAGTTAATTTTTGTCTCAAGTTAAAGTAATCCACATCATATATTTCTTAACACTCTGAATATTAAAATATTTCTAAGAGTTTTATGCATTTCATAATCAGATTGGTAATTCTTGCAATATTTTACAAACTTCTTCGGTAATATGTTACATAAGTTATGAATAGTTACAGTTAAGATAAGTTATGATACCTACCGTTGTATCTAAAAGCTCAAGTGAAAGGAAATCCTACACATATTTTACTTAAAACATCATCTAAAATCGATTACTCTCAAACAGCAAAGTCGTCCTGAAAGAAATTGAAAACTAAACATTTGTGTTAAAACATTGCGAATTCTTCAAGAAAATTAAAAGTGCTTCCCCAACGAGCATCCAAATAATAAGAAAAGTCAACAATTGTATTGTTTTATAAGCTTAGAAGTCTGTAAAAGGAAATATATGTTACATTTGGTTTAATCTTCAGCTGGGCAAAACGGCTTACCGTCATTTGCTGATATGGCTGCAATTATAAAAGTATCATTCAAAGAAATATACGAAATTGCGTCTATCATCAAAGCAGAAATACATCGTTAATAATATCCGAATGTCGTCAATAATCATTTCCGTACCGCCAATTAATTTGCGATGGACTGGAACGAAGCCGTAACATGCTGAGGTATAATTTATAGCATAATGCAAACGTAGTACCAAAATATTCCTTTTCTCGTGAAATGTATGTAAAATAATCAAAGAGTATTTATTTTGTAGTCCTAATTGAACTTTAGAATTAAACTCAACAATGCCCCATATTTTAAAATAGTAACTTCTCCTCTCCCCTTCAGATATGATTCGTAACGATTAGAACAACAGCTGCAGAAAAAAGCTTAAGTTTCATTTCCCCACTTCATTTCCATTTAGCATGCTTCGATTTTGCATTAAACCAAAATCTGCATACATTGCTTTTGTTTAGTGTATTTCTACATATTAAAGAGCGTTTTAATTAATATTGGGAAAGTGAATATTACTTATTCAAATATAACTTTAAACAATGATTCTGTTTTTAAACAGGATCAAATTAAAAATTACTTCTGCTTCCAGAATTCTAAATTAAATTTGAAACATATGTTGTTTGATCTAAATCAGCTTTGAAATGTACGCGAGAAATTCTGACAAAGAGCGTGAATGAAGGGTGGTTTGAACCACAGTCTCAAATGATGTGAAGAAAATAACTATTGTGCAGTGATGACGTGACGATTTACGATTGCAAATGGGGGGGGGCTGGTAACGGCCCTGAAGTGCCTATTTTAAAGTAACAGACTACGACTGTATCGGCAAGTAATAAATAGCTGGCATGACATAAAACATTTGCAACTGAAAGCTTGAATCAATTCAAAATATAGTGAACTAATATACTTGTAGTACATAACTGAGAATGTAACATACATAATAACGGTCTGCGACGGTCAACCAAATTCACCGCTTGACTATTTCTGTGCCAACAATTCAAAAAATACCTCCTCTGCTAGTTACAGAATGAGAGGAGGATTAAACAGTGATGGCAGTCAAGCTATTGTTCACTTACCTCTTCTTTGGAACTTCGGGGATGTGGTTTTACATAAGTTGTAGTCAAGAATGCCTCATATTTCGTCACTTATAAAGAGACTTAAATTTGCCCACTCTTTTTGTCTGAGCTAATATTTGTGACGTAAGCCAGGTGAAACTAGGAAGATATGCAACTTAAAGTAAAATTGTTAATAGAAATTAAAAATAAATATCACAATTTGCGTGATATTTAGGGAAAAAATGCATCCTTTATTTCTACAGAAACTTTCAAGCGGCCATGAAAGCACCTGAGTGCAGAAGCTTCATTAACATGTCATCCTTCGGGAAACTGAAACCAAACAGTACCCGTCTATTATTAATGAATGAAAATTCTTGCCGTAGCTGGATGCATCTCATTACACGCTTCCTGCACTGTCCCCTCATAGTGTGTATGATGAATCACGTTGGAGAAAGTAACTCCTATAACTTTCTAGACAATTAACTTTGGACAGAATGTTAACAAGGAGCTTAGAAAACTGATTTTCGCCTTTTTTAATATTTATTCGCGATGACTACAACTTTAAACTATGCATCTGATTTTCTACCATGAAGGCAGAATTAAATAACAGAAATTTTATTATAAGTCAACTTCAAACATCAGTGATAAAAAGTGTTACAATTTCCAAAAGCAATGTCCTTAACTGTTTAAATTAAGGCACGGAAGTTATTTGTTACTTTTACAGTATAAACAACAATAAAAAAGGAATATTTGGTTTCCATAAAATAAAAACTGTTAATTAGGCTGTGGTACGGTTTAATGAGGTTCTTGAAAATTAATTATTTTTAACAATCCACAAATCTTCTTTCTTTTAAGTTTCTTTTCTTAAGGTTTGAACGTAATTGATTTTTTGTGATATGGAACCTCTCATGAAGGCCCCGTTCAAGACTATTTTTTGCAACTACAGTCTGATACAGTATTCTTAATATCTGTGAGACCCTCTCTCCTTCTAACTGGTGTGGTTCTGTTTGACAATCTATAGATCTTTGTTTAATTTTCGTGATATGCCTATGTTAAGTAAATTGGTCATCAACACAGATATCCAAATACTTAATATGCTTCATACTTTTTTTAATTGTTTCCAATGTTTTCACAGGAGGGCTATTAGTATGACATCTGTTTGGACCAACGAGTATAATTTGAGTTTTAGATGCGGATATGATAATATACTTAATGATTCTTGGTCCAACTTGTGAATGAACTCACTTTATGTTGAGCTCTAGATCCAAACTTTCTTTTTAAACGATCTTTTGTGACTAGCAGAAAATCATTTGCATATTGCTAGACGTGAATATTTTCGTTATCCGCAAACAGCATGAAGATAGAGTCTGCTACGATGCTGTATTAATAATGGTCAAAGGCAAGACTTCTGTAGGCAACACTTAGTAATGGAGATCACGCAGACTCTTTCGTCCGCTCCATCATAGACTCATCTGCTGTTTAAATAGCCGTTTAGCAATTTAAGCAGAATGTTTGGGTAGGACATGTTTTTTAATCTAATTAGTATATCAAACCGCCACGACGAAACAAAGGCGCCCTGTATATTTGCAGAAATTAGGAATATATGAATGACATAACATAATAATAATGAATGATATAGCAATGATATAATAACAATAATATAAAAACAATGAATGATATAACACAATGATATAACTCAATTATTATAATGTTATTTATAATAATTGAGTGCAGTTTTTCGAAAGTAATGGTCCTTGGGATTCAACAAGCGCTTCGAGTTTATGAAGCAATTGAATCTTTGGAGAGCCAACCTTTCGAGTACTTTGCCAACAGAGGAAAGGAGGACGATATGAAGTTGCTTCTTTGGGATACATTCTTCAGAAAAAATGCCACTTCTGCTGTCTTTGTTCGTACTAAAAAGTTCCTATTTCTCCAACAAGCTATTATATATGCCATGAATATGACGTCAGCAATCGACGATTCGAGCACGTACTATGAGATACATTAGACACTGCAGATAGGTAACTATAATACAGTGTCCATTCGCTTGCTTCTTCGAAATTAACATCACTGGATTTTGAAAGCACTGAATAAAACGAAATCATTCTAACGGCATTTTGTTTCTGAATGCGCCATGCAATATTACGGCACTGTTTTAAAATTAAAATCCTCTTGTATAACAAGATCATTTTACAGTGCGTGAGTCCTAACAGGTACCGCCCATCAGCGGCCGAGCGGTAAAGTCGCTGAACACTGGTAGTTCGATATGAGGTCCGAATCTCATCTAATGGGTTGGCTGCATGGACGTTTTCGAGTTTTCCCTATGTGTATACGAGACAGTTTCCCTTAGAATGTCCTCCAGGAAGGCATCCCTCCTTTTAGGGAGGTAGCCCTCGAGTGCTCTGCCATACTCAAATAAACCAAACCTAACCTAACGTATCAAAAAGATTCTTATCGCGAGTTCTCAAGAAAGGAGTGAAATGCGAAGTTCATTCAAACAGAGCTGAATAAAATCAAATTATTTTTAAGAGGCCTCTACTTGAAGTCTTAACTTAGAAAATATTAGAATGCAGCAGTCCACATGACAATAAAATTTAAGCTCGCTAAATTCACAATTCATGTTAATTTTCTAGAAGATAATAATGCGTTTAAATTGAATTACAGCGTACCATTTAGACAGCTGTTTCACTGCGCAAACAGCGTTTACCTTTAGATTCGCCAACCTGTTAATTGCGAGCTTACTTCCTCTTTCTCGCTCGCTCATATGGTTTCTAAAAAGACTCATTATATACCAAGCCTCGTCACTTAAAATGGACATAACGCTGTGGAAAGAACGAGCTGAGTGACTGAAGTAAGAAATGATAGTAAAGATGAAAATTAAAATAACTGGATTGTCACAACGTTTTCGCACTTTTTCTAGGACGTACTATGTATATAGCGGTAGTATCTCAAACAAATTAGGTACGACCGGAACCTATGCACTATAATAAGAAGTTTTTAAAAATATCTGTTGTTTTTCGATTTTAATTTATTCAGCACATTTTTTTCTACAGATACAACTTGATTACGATTTATTTTATTTCATTTATTTAATGTATGGTATTCATTTTGGACTAATTTCGAAATGCTAACTGGAACTAATTACGAATTTTAATTAGTAAATTTGTAATGACAGTTAGTTTATTTAAGTTGCAAATTTAATAATTTGAATGATGCGTCTACACTATAAAAAATTATAAAATGTGCAAATTTAAAATTTAAAAAAGAAGGTTTTTCTCTTCGATATCATCAAATGAATTTTATTTTCTTATTTGTAAACTTAAACGTTAAACTACAAGTCATTCATTAAAATTCCCCTAAGAAATACAAGAATGATTCTAGCTGATGTCTTAATAACCATAAAATTATTCATTTTACTCGCATAGTTATGTAAAATGAGTTTTAGAAAAACATTTTAAACCATGTTTCTCTTAGGTGTTACGATGTCATTTTTCATACTTGATGGAGAATGGATAAAGTAAAAGAATGTGCTCAACAGGTGAGCATTACTTGTGCTATCCTGGAAGGTAAGTAAAACAGATTAAAGCTTTATTTATCTAAGCAACATTTTGCAATTGTAACATTTGTTGAAAGAAATTGTGTGAATAAGCTACTAGCTGCAATTTTATTTTTTTTTATTTTCTGAAATTCAGATATTAGAGTAAGCGTTCTCAAGTGGTAGAAGATTTCCCCCTAAAAGAGGAATTTCCCGATATTTTTTTGGGGGGGGGAGGGATTGTTCGTTTCAAATCTGTATACTCAAATTGCGAAATAAAAAGAAACCTCACAGCAGGATATTGTTCACATCCCAAAAGGGGTGAAAAAAGCTACATTTTAGACATTGTGTAAGAGCAAATGGAATCAACAGAAATGATTCCTTATCTACATTTATTAAATGTAAAAATTATTCATGTACCGATGAGCATAAATATGACAAATATTTATCAAATATTACGTTAAATGAATGTATCTGCATATTATAGTATCCTAATGTTTTCAAAAATTCTCTTTTAAAGTTTAAAAAATTACTTGGATTTCTACAGTGTAAAGAAAATGGGAGGATTGACATTTCTCGCATGGTGAGAACAGAGAATGCAGTAGTAAAGACTGAAGTTGAGAACTATTGGTGTAATTGTTGAGAACTATTGGTACTATTGTTGAGAACTATTGTTGAGAACTATTGGTGTAACAAATGATTCTTTAAATCATTTGGAGTATAATGAGTTTATTATACTCCAAATGATTTAAAGAATGACTATGAAGAAATTTTTCATAGTAACTCCTCCTGAACTTTTTCACATAATTAAAGTGAGTTTAACGTGCTAACAGTTTAATATGGTTCATAAATATTTCAGTTGGCTTATATCATCTCAAATGAAAATGTTTTTAAACAGATTTTGGAACTGAAACGAGCAAGTTCAATAGTTCATCATGAGGCATTCTAAAATGATTCATTCGTTTTGAAAAGGCTATATTTTCAAAAGTATTTCACATAAACACCTGAAGATATATGAAAGGAACCACAAACTCACCAATTTATGCACTCCCTATAAATATTCGGTATGTGTCCCTTTATTGACACGACGCACGTCCAGACGATAATCGAGCTTATTCCATATATTTTGTAGCATTGTTGTCCAGATGTTCGTCCTGCCAATTGGCCAGATGTTCGGAATACCACAAAAAACTCTGTGGAAGATTTTGCATCAGCGATTGCATTTCAAACTGTGCCATTGTAGCTCCTGCAACAACTAAAGCCGGACGATTACACGCGTCGACTAGATTTTTGCGTCAACATGCAGGAAGCACTGGAGAACGAAGATTTCGCCACCAAGATGATATTCAGCGATGAAGCAGCGTTCCACTCATCCGGGAAACTTAGTGAGATAGTGAATAAAACTTAGTGAATCTGTGGTTCTTTTCATATATTTTTCATGTGTGTAAGCGTAATACTTTTAAAAATACAGCCTTTTAAAAATGAATGAATCATTTATGCTAGCCCTGTATAAACTAAACCAGAATCTAAATAATATTTCTCGAATTCCTAGAATTAACGCGTATTATTTTAAGAGAAAATTATATAAGTTAAAATACGTGACTGCATATAGCATTGACAGGCATTTATTATCAACGCGACTTATCAAATATTGCTACCGCCCGAGATGTAAGAACTTTTAACTCCTCTCTCGTGTGGCCCAGCTACTTCTCATCGTCTGCCAATCAATATTTAATAAAGCATTTACCTTTCAAATTATAACTGCAATTGCTTAACACTAATTTATTGATCAATTATAGAATATAAAGGAAAAAGATGAAACCGTGCGAATTCAAAATTAGTTCAGTTTCTTCATTAACTCTAGACTAAATAAAAGTGCTCAAATAAGACATGTGTATAACAAATCCTACTGCGTAACGTAGGCATATTTGTAATTTAAGTTATTTGATAGTTTTTCCCCTCTAAATTTTCACACAAATGATATACATGTTATTATCTGGTATGGCATTAACTACCATAAAAGATAAATAATAGCAAAAATCTGTAGCACAAATCATATTACGTAAACACGAATTGATAAATATTGACATACTTAAAATTAAGGTTATTTGATATAATTAATAATTGTAAATATTTAAACATCATACATATCATAGAATATCTAGAAGAGAAAGACAGTATTTAGGGATGTCGACTTCAGATGACCTGCAGTAGTGGTGTAATTGTTATGTAGTGATTTTTGGTTAGTTTAGAATTATGGATTAATGTGTAGTTAATTGCAGTTATTTGTTAATTAATTATTGAGTGAGTAAATTATATGCATTAATTTATGCTTATTCTAAATTTTTCTTCACGAATTGTATTGCTTATGTTATTGAATCAATTATTTGTATGCGAGTTAAACAGAGTTCTCGTTCTTACGTTACGCGTTCGTTGGTAATAAGCCTTCGGGAGAAGGAGACAATGGGAAATCGGTTGTTTCTGCGTAATATTTTAAATTTAAAAATACTTCCTTTTTATTCACATGGTTGAAATTTATACCTCTTAAAGAGAAAAAATTTACCCTTCTTATGAA
>KK112437.1:139857-187008 GCA_000611955.2 Stegodyphus mimosarum | reverse complement strand
AGGGAAAATTTTTTCTCTTTAAGAGGTATAAATTTCAACCATGTGAATAAAAAGGAAGTATTTTTAAATTTAAAATATTACGCAGAAACAACCGATTTCCCATTGTCTCCTTCTCCCGAAGGCTTATTACCAACGAACGCGTAACGTAAGAACGAGAACTCTGTTTAACTCGCATACAAATAATTGATTCAATAACATAAGCAATACAATTCGTGAAGAAAAATTTAGAATAAGCATAAATTAATGCATATAATTTACTCACTCAATAATTAATTAACAAATAACTGCAATTAACTACACATTAATCCATAATTCTAAACTAACCAAAAATCACTACATAACATAATCCTCTTGAGGCAATTTTGCTATAATTTACCAACTTTACACCGAATTATGTTAGTAAACAGATAGTACATTATTCGTAGCTATGTAGTCTCTAGTTACAGATTCATGCGCCCTGAAGAGTTTATAGCTCGAAAGGGTAGTCAGAAAGTCGTCACTTGAAGCTGCGGGATACCAAGTATACACGTTTGACTCAGGGAGGGTCTGAATCATCGAAGGAGGATTAACGAAGGCACTCAGGAAACAATTTTTTTCCATGTCCTAAGGCAGGAATATATTACACGGATCATCGTACATCACGTCACAATTGGAAGACGAGAATCTAAGTTTTCTAAATTTGGATCTGACAGGCTTACATTTTCACTTTTTTGGGGGGGATCACATATTAACTAACAGTTTCCAAAATTTATCATCCATCAAAAAGAAATATAAGTCTGTACATCTATTGGCCAGAACCATTGGCCAATCCATCGCCAGTTATTATCTTTCATCTAAAAAAAATAAACTTATATTATCTCTGCACATTTCGTCTAGGATATAACATATGCTTCGTTTTCTTTACATGCCTCTCTTCTTTGTCTACTTTCTACCGTTCGGAAATATTTTACGCTCTTTACTTCTTTTCTTAATTATTAATCAGCCAATCTGACGCAGAAACATTTCATGTAGCCACATTTTACGCCGTCATATGTTGGTCAAAATGTACATCATACTACATTTTCAATGGTCCATTAGAGCCACGGAATGAGAACAAAATTAAGTAGATACGTTTTTTTCATAATCACAAGACGTCATTAATTTCTCTTACAATTTCCCTAGCGCGCAACAAGAGATCAATGGCACTTGACGAAACAAATCTAATAGCAAACAGACCCCATATACAATTTCTGTAATTGTTATTCTTTTTGTTAAGTCCAGGGGCAATCCTAAGTATAAATGACGCCAAATATATAAAGGAAACTTTTTGTTTTCAAAACTCTCTCTTACACCACACTATATGCAATGAAATTGTCCTACTTTATTCATATTTCCTAATTTCAGAACCTAATATCAAAACCTCAAAAATTTTGACAATCATAGCAAGGAAGCCACTTCTTTTTCAAAGCAGCACCCATTTCTTCGCTTGGAGCATCCCAACGGATCTGAAACGATTTGACTCCGTAGACTGAAGAGCCTGTATTGTGCTGCGTTGAATTAAAGAGGAAGTCTTTTTCAGAAATCCTTTATTACGAACTATTGACTATACCTTTTTCTTTCTGAATGTCTGTAACAGTCTCACATCAGAATTGCAAGGCTTTGCTGTTCAAGAATCGAAAACATAACAATTAAACTTATTTGACCGTGCCTAGGGACAGAATTCTAGTAACAAGATTTATAAGAAGTACTTTTTGTTAGTTTATACTTTCGTTTGTCCTTTTAATTATGCAATTAATTGATATAATTTATATAACATATAATTTACATTATAAGCAACAGGCAATTTTTGTAAAAGTCTGCAGTACTAGTGTCATTAATCAAATTTATTTCTAACGTTTATGTTACGTAACTTGCTAATCATTTGGTATTATATAATAACGTTTGAAAACACTGTATACATTGATAGAACTATGAAACTTAACAAGAACACAATTTATCATTTTTTCAACAATGCTACCTGAAAAGCAAACCTATACTACGTTAAAAGAAAATCCATTCTATAGTTTACAAGTCAAGCTCATACGTGTGAAATTTTTTATGTGCAAGCTAGTCTTTTTCTTTTAAAATACATACTTCAAAGCTACAGAACCTCTTATATGCGATATCATTTTATTGTTGGTGTAAAACGCCTATTTCTGCATATGTCTAATCTAATTAAAATTCAAAACCTGATGTGCATACCACATGACTTCCCTGTACGGAATATTCAATTATATGCATTATTCACTGCATGTCATTTAAACTTACTTCCTCGAATTTCATTAAAGATATAACTCTCATTCAATTAATTCTATTCTCACTTCGCGGGAAGGCAAAAATACATAAAAACTCAAAATATTTTCATTAAAAACTGAAAGATATAGAAACATATAAAACAACAAATACAGTTAAAACAATTAAAAATAAATTTTTCAATTAAAATTACTGTTTCTATGCAGACACAAGCAATTCGGCCAGCAGCGAAGATGGCAGATTTTTCGGTGCACAAAATTAAAAGTGTCCTTTTGGTCCTGCGGCTATGGTAAAAAAATAGGCTTAGCCGCACTTAAACAACTTTTAAATTGTTGATACTTTTACAAATATTGCATGCAGATTAAACCAAATAGGGAGGCGCACAACTGCATGTCATAGCAGTCCTATATAAAAAATTACAACGCTCTGAGTCTACTCGTCTTTGAGTTATGCGAGATACATATTTACGTACGTAAGTACAGACGCCACGAAAAAAAATCTCTTCTGAATCCATTTTAAATCAGTTTTATAATTCGTTTTAGGAAAAAAGTTCCCTTATTCTTTCCTTACCTATAGATGTCACGCAAAAACATCGTTAAATTGCATTCGATAGCTGCCAAAATGGATATTTTTGTTCAAATATGGTACCCGGAATTTGTCGTGGTTACAATACATTCTTTACTTTGTACAAGGAAATAAAAATGCCTGATAAAATATCTATAAAGGAGGATACAAATTATTCTTCAAAATATCTTTTGATTAAATAAAGCCCTCAAAAATTATAACAATTTTTTATTAAAGAAAGCCCTCATTCTTTTCACTATAACGTTATTAGATTCACCGGTTTTCCTAAAAATCTTCACGCATCTCAGAAAGTTGCTGCGTAGATATTGTAATAATTCTCTCAACATAAAATGTTTCAGGCTTTAGGTAGATCAAGAAGTGAGATATTTAATTTAGTTCTAGAACTCTGATCCTATTAAACAGAAGTAATTTGTGAACGACAAATAAATAAAATGTTCAAAAATAGTGCCACGTTACTCCGCCTACACAATGAGCTAATAATTTCAGAAAATTATTACGACGTTTCTTAAGTCGGAATAGATTACTTCAAACCTCCTTTCAATAGGAGTCTCCTATCCAATTAACGAAGTAAATAGGAAAAGAGGAAAGCAATTACTAATGCAAATGCTTTATCCATAGTGCTTATGAAACATTTCCTGGAATGAGAAAAACTAAGACCGTTTACTTGACAATTAAATTAAAGTTTTAATGATACTAGTAGCAGAAAAGGCAATTTTATAACTGAGCATATGCGAAGAATCAGAAAACATTCCATGTGTTTTTTGAAATTCTTAAAATGATTTTACTTCGATGCCTGAACCCTGCTTTGCCATTCAATACCTAAACACAGCTACGAATTTCAAAAGATGATTTTTACTGCACTTGGAATATAAAGAAAACCTATCTTGTTAACCTTGAATATGAAATCGTCAAAAGTATAACATTTGAATCATTCTGTATGGTTTCAAATTTGAATTGAAGTACTGCAACTTTTGATGGAAAAAGAATACATAATGGTTCGAAAGTTCGAGTAGATTTCGAAAATTTACAAATAATCAAATACATTTGTTAGTTATGAAACGCAGGTTCTTCAAAAACGAATTATCTTCAGTTTTTAACAATGCAAAACGATTCTGTAATTAATATTTTACCTCTACCAAACCCATAAATACCGAATAAACATTTACTCCTATTAGCCTCTGTAAAAAGTGTCAGAAGACCAATGCCTAATGTACCTGATTCTTTTCTTAAATTGTACCCGTAGGTCTCTAAGCAACCATTCAAAAGACATTTAGCCAGGCAATCGTTTAAAAAATGCACATAGCATAAATGTGGAGGAAAAATAGCACATACTTAATGACCCACTGCTTACTACTAAAATCGCTGCTCTCATATTTTGTTACTGACGTAACCTCTTATAAAATACTTAACATTAAATAATCAGTTATTATGATCTTGATCTTTATTATGACTTCTTCCTTCCGTATTCATCACCAGAGCGCCTTTGGATTATATAAGTTCAGTGTTTTGAATCTTAGAGACTGAGGGTTTCTGGCACTCGCGCCGCGCTGTTAGGATTTCGCCAGCTCCATCCAAACGTGATTATCCCAGGCTTTCAATTCTCTCTCAGCTCATTTAAATTTATCCACCGGTCAAATTATACTGAGCCAGTTTATAACTTCTGTGTAGTTTTAGATTACTTAATCATTCGACCAATTCTCTTATACGCAGTCCCCACTTGGGCCACAGCTTGCAAAACCCATAGAAAGAAACTTAGCTATCTACAGAATAAAATTCTACGCTCAAAAACCTCAGCACCCTGGTTTATTAGAAATATCCAGCTGTATCAAGACCTGAAGATTCCTGAAATACAAGAACAGATCTTAATAATTTCGCACAAATTCTTTATCCAAGTTCAGAATTCACCATATAATGCTATTAAAAATCTCGCAAACTATGATCCAACAGAAGAAAATCTGGTTAAGCGACCACGTTCTATTCATCACAACTCAAAGTGGTGAAAGTGTACATATTGTAAATAGTACTCAGTATTTAATTGCGTTTCATATACTCAAGAATTCGTGATATGATTAACTATTTTTGTGTTGAGTTTTAAGTGTATTTTATTATCTGGCAAAGCCAAATTACGGACTTTGTGAAGAGTAATTTGAAATAGCCTTATGGACTATTATTTTTCGTCTTGAAATCGCTTAACAGATTATCCTGCAACATGATTGGTCCATGTGACCCCCAAGCCCAAAAAAGGAATAATCAAATTCTATCTAATTAAACAAGAATTACGTAGCATAAAACTCACCTCTCCATAGTTATTAGATCATTATTATGTAGTAGATTGCAATACTATAGGCCTACAAGAGTTATTTACTCTTAAATTAATAAAACTTTGAGTAATACAGCAGTATTTATCAACGAACCAGAACGCGACCTCAGGTTACGTGATTTGATTCTGACTTACTCTCCGTATCTCATGTTCATTTCAGTCACTCAATTCCTCACTGCAAATAGCACGCACCCAGCACCTGCTCAAAAATTTTTCGAATGTTTCTACATCTACAAAAGTATATCAATTTATAATTTCATGACTGCCTTCCTGTATGACTTTGCCACATAGACCATTCCTTCGCCTAAGGGCGCGGTGCTAAGCACCTCTGATTTATCTAAACAAAAGTGAGCGGCCTCCGGCCTTACTTGATGTATAGGTTAAAACTCATTAGTAGTTGACACCTTGAACCGAAAGTACTATCTTGATCTTGATCTTGATTACTTTATCAACTTTTAAATGTATCTGACTGCTATTGTCTAATTTACATCGCCTCGAGCCGAGATTCTTGTCTATAGCACAAGGCATCTTTTACGTAAGTTTAAGATTTAAATAAAAAAACTGATGCGTACACCACATGACTTCTTTGTACGGAATATTAAATTATATACATTTTTTCTTGCATTTCGTTTAAACTTATTGAATTAAATTAAATCTACTTCGTCGATAGCGCATAACCCACAGTAGAATAAATGCACTCTTTAAAATTCACTATATTTGTTTACTATAGCGACACTCTGGCGCTAGATTCACTTAACAGCGTTACAGTTCATTCATTTTATAACTCAAAGAGCACAAAATTTATATTCTCTGAAGACTTACCTAATCGTTGCCACATGTTCTATTCAAATATTGTGGTAACTCTAAAACGATGCATAAAAGAAATCAAACAAACAATAAATAGAAAAGAAAAAAGAAACAGTTTTTCACGGACGATTCAGTATTTCTCATTCAATTAATTCAATTCTCACTCCGCGACAAGGAAAAAATACACAAAATCACAGAATATCTATATTAAAAATTACGAAGTAAATTTTAAACACTTATTTCCTCGAATAAATTTCAGAATGCATTAAGCACGATTTAATTCGCAATAATAAAATAAGTCGATCTCTTTGTTGTTGCGAAGCTTAGTTTCTCTAGATTGGCAACAAATCCACTATTCTGCTAAATTTCAAGTGTAAACAAATGTGGCTGCTATGGCCAAAAAAATTAAGCTTAGCCGCACTTTTATATTGTTGATAATTCTACAACTATAACATGCAGGTTAACTAAAGGCATAAAAACCTTAACCTGAAAATAAGAGCAACATAATTCAATCATTTTAAAGCAAAAAATGCACAATTTACAAACATATAAGAATAAAGAAACTGAGCTCACTGAGCCGATTAACAGCAGAGTGTATATATACATTTGCTGCGGCCGATTGCAACCAAAATGGAAGGTGCTTATCTACACGGTTATAGCAGTCCTATATTCAAAATTTCAACGTTCTGAGACTACTCGCTTTTGAATTATGCGAGATATATACATATATACTTAAGTACGCACGTACGCACAGACGCTACGAAGAAATCTGTTCAGAATCCATTTTAAATCACTTTTATAATTTTTCTGGGGGAAAAGAGTCCTTTATTCTGTCCTTACGTACAGATGTGGTGCAAAAACATAGTTAAATTGCATTCTATAGCGGTCAAAATGGATATTTTCATTGAAATATGATACTCGAAATTTTTCGCGATTAAAATATTTTCTTTTTACTTCGTACAAGGAAGTAAAAAACCGATAATATGGCTATTTTATTAAAGTTACTTGAAGTTTTGGTTATTCATGAATACTGTGTGCTATATAAATGTGATTTTGTTGAAATGCTATTAAGTATTAATATCATAACTGATAGCAAGATAGAATAATTTCAGTAATAAATAAATAAATATATAAATAAAAGGTTAAGTTACCTGGAAACCGAAAGCTCGCGAACTGAAATTCTTGTTATAATTAATCTGAGAACATATTTCAATACTTTGCTTTCTAATAATCGTTTTGTAAAAAAATTTTAAAATGCTCCAAGATACTTTCTTATGTTTCGAGGAGGGCTTCAAAGTAGTAAATGGGAAAAAAACTACTGTATTATATAAGAGATTTCAAGGTGCAGATATTAAATACCTTTTTTGTTGAGTAAGTGATTGCGGGTGTTTACATAAATGTTTATTTCCATCATGAAAATTAAAGCTATGTGGTACTCGAAAGATTATTTTTTCAAAATTTTAAATTACTGTGCAATTTTCTTTGTAAAATTTTCACATAGATGGCCGTTCTCCTATCAACGATGACGATTATGATTTTAAGTCTTACGGGAGCTCACCCTAACGAGATTTGCAACTTCAATCATCTTTGCACTTGCAGAAGGTCACATCATGAAGTCATCTGTAGAGGAGTTCCTTTCTCAGACTTCCCTTCTTTGTCATCCGAAACTATCTATCAGGTACTTATTTATACTACAGTAATTCGGTGTCTTTTCATTAACACCACCTGAGTTTCGCTCAAAATTTTGCATTCTATTTTTCATGATTTTCTCCTACTAATGTTATGCTTCTTTTGAAATTATTAGATCAAAGCTGAGCATTTGACAATTTTTAGTAGTAAAGCAAGGTAACTTAGAAATACAGCTACATGTTGGATATTATCGGGTCATGACGGTATTACAGTGAGGAGAAGCGAAATAAGACGGTATTAAGGTTAGGACAAGTGAGTCTCTTTGAAAAGTCATAAGTTTAGACTGAAGATTAAAGGCTGAAGAACAGCACCATCAGATTTACTTCATTACCTCTAACTGTTCGCCTTTTCGAATGCTTTCTCAGTTCTTACTGATATTACTGCAACGATGGTACTGAACGCTTTTTCAGGAGGAATGCTTTTCTTGATGTGTCCCGTTTTCTCTATTTTTCATAGTTGACGGTATCAACGTTTAAATGCATTAAAATCACGTATATTTACTCTTACGACCGCTTCATGATCATTCTAATATGCATTCGCCAGTTCTGCTGTTGCTACATTCTGCTGCATATTGTGCTATCTTGGCTAAAGATATAAGTTGCACATTCAGTGGTAATAATTGGTAACAATAACAGCCTGTAAGGTTTTACTTTATTCTAACAAGTTACTTTTTAGTTAAGAGCCAGTCATTAGGTTACCTTAATTTAATATTGAATTTGTTACATTCTTATTTTCCGTTACGTAGCCACAAGTGGTGGTGATTTGTGAGCACGAAGTACGAGCGTCTGTTTAACTTAGATTTAAATAAAAATGTTATTTAAACCTTTCATCTGCAGTATTTATTTTAAAGACATGGCAAGAATTCGCTACTTAGTCTTCGACATAGGGTTTAAGAGTGTATTCTCCCAAAGAATACACAAAGACTCTATAAGCCATGTGTTATCTATTATTTTAAATGCAAAAGAGATAACATTTCGAGTTTAATATGATATAAAGTAACATATTATATTTTTTCTAACATGTAGCTGTACTTCTTCAACCTGTACATTTAAAAAAATACAGGATTATACAAATAGTATCTCAGGATTATAAAAATATATTACTCAAAAGCTGTTAAATACCTCAGAATGAAAGAAACGTTGAATGTGTGTTAATAATGTAAATTTTACTCATTAATAAGACTCTGATAAGGAAATTCCCAAATGCCTCCAGTAAGAGGACTGGACTAATTTGCTGTCCTATCAGCAGCATCGAGTTTATTCTGTGCTTCAAGAACACTTATAATTTGGTGCATAAGTTCTTGAGTACTTCAATGAGAATTATATTCTGCAATCTAACCTTGTTCCAAAATTTCGTTTAAATGCTAAATTTAATAAATAATAAATCAATTTAAATCATTTTTAGATAATCTGAAACCTCTTTTTTATGATTTAAAATATTAACATTATTGTAGCTGTTATTAATGAGAAAACAGAACGAAATTGTAGAGCTGATATGAAGGTATTTAATTATTCCTGTAAACTACAAATAATTATTTAATTCAAAAGAAAATAATGAAATAAATTTACAAAATATCAAACATTTTACAGTAATCAATGAACTCTAATTATGTTTAAAGTTTTATAGATTATATGGGAAACCTTTGCTTTTAAAATTACTAATGCACATCGCTTCGGCATATTACTCACAAACTTTCAAGGTCATTCCACTGGAATTTAGTGACAACAACATCAGGTTTACATGAAAAATTAGCCTATTTAGATATTTTAAACTGATTTTACGTTTCATTATCATTCAATATTCAAATTCATTGAGAATTGGCGACTGGGCAGGCAATTAAAAGTTTTTAATTGATGCCAATAAAACATTTGTTTACTTCTCGTACTCAACTGCTAAATGCGTTATCATCCCGAAAAATTTAAATATCATTTCGAAGCATGCTAATAGCTGAAAGAGGCATTTTTCTTTTAATTACATTAATATATTTGGTGACATTCATTTTTCCTTCTATGCTGTAAAGTTTAGCTGCTTTATATGCTGAAATATAATCCCCAACACAAATGAAATAGCAGATTTTCTTTTAATTTCTCAGCATAATAGGATCCGAAGTTCTCATAGTCAAAAAGTTAAAACTCCGTACCTGGATACGGATAAGTTGAACTAGCTTTCCACTGAAAAGCTTTAACTAGTGGAATTGAAAGAATTCTTAATATGAAAAGTCCTTGCAGATAATAGCTCTTATGATCCAAAAGTAGTAAAAATTTAAAAGGTTCTAGATTTGGGGAAATTGGGAGACTCAAAAAATTAAGATCACATACTTGGGGAGTGAATCTACCTAGCTGCCAACTTCATTTGAATCGTTGGGGCATTTCATCATTAACCAGTAGGAAAAACAATTAATTTCCTGAGTCCGATTTTTGCGGTCCTCCATCACTTAAAAGACAAGCTTGCTATAAAGAAGTTTATGTCTGTACTTTTTGTTGCCAAAAGTATAGTTTTCCTCAGGAAAGAATTAGTGAAGAATATAGTGAATAGGAATAGGAAAGAATATCACGAAGAATCTTCTAAAATCTGTAAAACTAGATTTTTAAGACATGAGCAGAATTCGCGTATCACAGAGTGGCTTGAAAAAGGAGTTTTAATTTTTTATTAGGTGTCTTTTTAAAAACTAATTCTTACTTTCGTAACTTTTCAAATAACGCACTAATTTTAAAACGGTAAAAACGATAGAATTCTCTAAATTTTTTAATTATGCATAATTTATTGAATTTGGACTTGAAAATGGGCGCTTTTCTTCAACAGTTTTCTTGTTACGAGAAATTCCAAAATCATTGGTACATAATGAAAATATTCTGTATCTCTAATACCTTTGAAAAAAAAGTTTCAGTAAGTATTAGAACTCATTTAGCTCCATTAATCAAAAAGAGAATAAATACATAAACCAGACTCATTGATCTTATATCAGAAAAGCAGAAGAGAAAAATATGTGGGGAGTGGACGCACTCATCTGATGCATGTTTATGGCTGTTTAACAACGTTTTTACCCGAAACAATGCTTAGAATGAACTTTTGTATTAATTTAATGAGCTGATTTATTTGGTAACTTTACTGCTCATTGTTGCACAAAGTCTGAGCTATGTTGTAAAATAATGGATCCACCTTCGTTTAGCGTTTATTTAATATTGTTTATTTATTATTCAATTCCTTATTAATCTTATCGCTGAGTCTCAAAATGTATATACAACTTTAAATTTGGATTTATATGTTACTTGTTAACTTTCCTATTCTCATTTCCATGCAATTCATACTGCAGCGAGTTTCATGCATTCGAGTATTCGATTCATTAGCGAATCGAGGGGTTGCTAGTAATAGACCAACTTATGCGATAGCAAATACAGTTTTGATGTCTATTATGTAATAAATGGAACAAATATCAAAACCTTCTAAGGTAAGGTAAAAATTAAAAGCATTTTTACTCTTTTTAATACTTGAAATATCTGGATATTTTTAGCAGATTCTGAGTAATATGTTTCTAAAACGTTGGCTCTCTTTTTCGAAGACCCCGTATTTTCATTTGTACAGGAAAAAAGTTCTATATTTCGGAAAAAAGAACTTTTCTTACAGTTATAAATGAAAAGTAAACACACAATATTTTCTTTAATTTAAATTTATTATTGAATTTTTGTTCTTTACTTCAAAGTAATGATTCAATCAAAAGTCAATTGAGTTTTCTTTAATTATGTATTGAATAGTATTACACTGGAACTTAACAGTCTGTACTTTCAGGTCACTTTGATCCGTTCAGGAATGGAAGTGTTGCAGAATAACGTATTCGAAGGTACCAGTGTCGCTTCATTACATTTGATGCAGAACAACATAATATCCCTTTCCCCTAGAGTCTTCAGTGGTCTGGAGAATATTCTCACAACTCTGGACTTAAGCCAAAATCAAATAAATCATTTTCCTTTGTCCGTCCTGAGTTCCTTAAATAACCTACAATGGTTGAACTTGCAAGGAAATCAACTGGATGATGTGCACAGTTTTATATGGTCTCAACTCAACAGCAGATCGACACTCAACAGTTTGTTCCTTGGATCCAACTACATCACAAGCATACCAGAAGGTGCCTTCGTAAAATTAAATAATCTTAGGTTATTGGATATTGATGGAAACATAATTCATGACGTTGGTAGTCATTCTCTGCCTCGCTCACTACATTCTCTCTCCCTATCTAATAATATACTTAAGAAAGTGCCTCTACATGCTATCTACACACTAAAAAATTTGCGTTTCTTGTATCTATCTGGAAATCTTTTCCGTAGGTTGCCATGCCCCTTTCATCTACATGTAACACATTTAGAAAAAATGGAACTCAGCAATAATATGTTATCGCATATTGAAGACTGCGTGTTCAATGGATCTTTTACTGTAAAAGAATTGCATCTTGATTTCAACTTTATGAGAAATCTTTCAGCCAGAAGTTTTAAAGGAACACGACTTGAGAGATTGATTTTAGCAAACAATCGCATAAGCTTCATTCATTCGGATGCTTTCGTTGGCATAGAAGAAACTCTTACAACTCTTGACTTAAGTTTCAACCTGCTTGAAATGTTTCCTTCTGCTGTCAATAACCTTAAAGTATTGTTATATTTGTCGTTAAAGAGTAACCTTCTGAAACAGCTTGGAAGAAATGATATGAGTGGTTGTAGGCGCACTTTAGAAGTCTTAGACCTGTCAGGAAACGTATTTCAGCATGTTCCTAAGAAGGCACTGAAATCTTTGACGAAGCTTTTACGTCTAAGCTTGCAAGATAATCAGATTCAAAAAGTTTATCGTGATGACTTCGAAGGGTGGGGTGGAACACTTACAACTCTAAGTTTAGCCAACAACAAAATGACATATTTATCCGGTGGAACTTTCACGTATTTGACAAAACTCAAAGAACTGAAACTTTCTTTTAATAACTTAATGTACTTAGATCAAAATGTATTTCTGCCTCTTAGAAATACATTGGAAGTTCTTGATTTAAGCTCAGCATTTTCCGATTACAATCATCCTATAGATTTATTTATTCAAAATCTTGATCGCTTAGAATGGCTGCAACTGGATTATAATAATATATCGCCATTATCATCCTCTAGTATTCATTCGCTATCAAAGTTGCGTCATTTTGATATAAGCAACAGCAACCTAGAAGAAATACCTGTAGATTTATTTCAGGCGCAGACACATACATATCTCAGTGCCGTCCATATTAGCAACAATGAGCTGAAATCTATCAAAAGTGGAACTTTCGAGAGCATGCCACATCTATCGACTGTTGTTTTATTTGGTAATAAAATAAATACCGTGGAAAGCTTTTCGTTTTCTAACTGTACGTATTTACATACTATTGTGCTTTCTAAAAACAATTTATTGTCAATAGAATCTTCTGCTTTCCACAACCTGAACAGATTATCAAACATATTTCTACAAGATAACCAGCTGCAATCATTTTCGTTTGATGCGATAGCAAGCGAAACTTCGAAACTTTATTTAAACCTTTCCAGCAACGCATTGAAAGAATTAAATCATGAAAATACAACTTCCTTAAAAGCTTTAAATGTTAGGACGTTAGATCTCACCAATAACCAGATATCTGTGATACCTGACTCCTTTTTCCTCACTGTTTCTAGATGTTTATTACACTTACTTTTATCCAAGAATTACATTTCCAATCTTCCATTAGTTTCGCTGCCAACTCTGCAAGTATTGCACTTATCTCATAATAATTTTGATATTGTGGATCCGACGGTTTTTGAATGTTGCTCTAGTGTTCAAATACTGTTCTTAAATCATAATAACATATCATATATTGCTGACAGTGCATTTGTACGTATGGAACGCCTCAGAATTCTGGATTTAAGTCACAACAAAATTTCATTTCTCCCAGCTGATGTCTTTGCTCAGACTGTATTAGAAAAGCTAAATTTATCCCATAATAATTTCTTACATCCACCATCTCCAAGTTTAATACCAGTTGCCAAAACTCTTAGACATCTAGATTTGTCATTAAACGGCATTGAAAATGTATCTGCCCATAGCTTCCGAAGTATGAACAAACTGCAAGCCTTAAATTTGTCTTCCAACCACATATCTTCTCTTCATGAGCAGAGCTTCCACGACTTAAACCACTTAATAAAACTAGACGTATCTCACAATCCTTTGCAAAGAATTTTAAAACAAAGGCCTTTCGGTTCACTGACATCTTTAAGAAGTTTAAATCTGCGTAATACTAGTTTACTGTCTGTGTCACATTTATCTCTTCCTCAGCTCAATATTTTAAGTTTAAAAGATAATTTTCTGTACAACGTATCTCAGCAAGTGTTCGAAAAGTCGCGTAATGTTCGCTATTTAGATTTATCGGGAAATTTATTACAAGATGTCCCAATGCATCTGTGGGAGAAAATTAGAAAACTGATATATTTAGATATATCCAACAACCCCATTGAAGTACTCGGCGTTAACAGCTTTATTGGTCTGGAGAAACTTCAGCAGTTGGATATAAGCTTGCTGCTTCTTAAAAGACTTGACCCAAGAACGCTTCATGGGCTAAAGTAAGTAAAATTATTAAAATCACATTTATTTTATTTTTACCATATTTCCTTTAAAGGTACCCGGAAATATACCAGCAAGCGTCACTGCAAGATATGAGTAACTAATTTATTTCTTTTTTATGGAAACAATTTCCTTTAAGTTACGGTTTTATGAGTTTATAAAGCTGACTATATAATTTCTATGATTGTGTACAGTTTGAATGTCGGAAAAATAACGAATTAGTTTTTATACAGACCAGAGGAATTTTGAACTACATTCCAAGGACAGAATTTCTCGTGTGAAATTTATAGACCCAAGTGAAAAATAAGAAAGCGGCACAATTGTTGAAATATTTAACATTAAAATAAATCCAGAACGTGCCACCTTTTCCTTACCGTTTCTGTGCAAACATTCGAGTATAAAAATCTCCCCCAGTGTTGTTAATGCCATCACGGCCAGACAAGTATAGGTTATGCATTACCAAATAGTTCTTTGGAAATGTTTTTACCATCATGTCTGATTGAAATAAAACAACTGGTTGTCACTTAACTTACGGACAATAATAGCAGAATTCATCTACTTACTCTAAAATGCTTATTATGCAGTTTTTTCTTATTAATTATCATGAGTCGGAAAAGGCATAACTCTTTTCATGTTTTTTTTAAATTTAATTTCTAACAGTGTTAAAAAAGCCGGAAAAACAATAACGAATGTCACCGATTCGAGAAATAATGGAGTGCTAAGTACTTCGTTATTGAATAAGATCACGAAGTAATGGGTTTCGTTTTGCGATGAAACTATTCCTATATTTAAGGAGTACAAATGCAACATCATTATAAAACAGAAAATTAGCAGAATTATTCCACGCTGACGGGTAAACGTATGAAAGCTTTGCAATGATTTTCTGAAAAGTAGCTTAATATTGCAAGAGATCAGACCAGAACGACACCAGATTTCGTGTTTGCACTAGCATTAATCATACGAAGTTAGTTATCAATCCATCGGATGTAATCCCTACCTTTAGAGTATCCTTAAAGTATTGTGCAGACTTCTGTATAGACTTAGATTTTTGTGTGCGACTGTTGTGTGTGTGTGTGCGTCTTGAAAGCGGACTGAATGTGAACATGATTTTCATAAACGAAATTAGAATTGTAAAACTAGTTAGGACATAAAATAAAAATATGTTGCATGCATATTACATACAAAATAGCACACATATGTACATTAATAGTTAAACAGCTAGTACATAAGCATTAGAAAACAATGCATTACATTATATACTTTATAGAGTCATTAGATTATTTTGAAGCAGGAGACGTGAAAAATGTGCAATGCCCTGACCGGGACTCAAACTTGGACCACTCAGATACGCATCGAGTATGCTTCCAATTACACAAGGAAGGCAAGGGAAAGGGAGGGAATAACCAAACCCTGGTTGTGCCGAATTACTGCCTACCACCTTTTATTTCGGGTACCATTGTAGAGCTTGGTAGGTTTTTCTCATGCTGCAGGCGTGAAAAATGTGCGATACTCTCGCCGGGATTCGAAATCCAGACCTCTCAAAATACGTGTCGAGCGTGTTTCCAATTACATCACGAAGGCATGACGAAAGAAGGAAGAAAATACCTTATAAAATTTGTTCTAATGCAGCTATGATTAACAGTATGTGGTAATTTAGTAATAGATCAAAATAAAAGGGATGATGTATAATATCATATTATCCTGCCTCCTACAGTAAAAGACAAGCAAACACGTTCTTGGAGAAAGGGAGTCAGTTGCCCTAGCACAGTAACTTAAGATACGAAACAGTTTTATGAGCTTATAATAAATGGACTTCCTGTATGTTCGAAACCTTGGATCACTTAATATTATGCTCCCTTGTACTAATTCAATCACGAACATAGTGTCTCGGAATGCTGTGGTGATTTCATTACGTTTTCTCTCCCTGATATCGCAACTGTTCATATTTAAAAAATGTGAACAGAAAGAGTAATCTGCAGCATGGGAATAGCTTTTGCAATAGAGTTTCAGGCATGCGTTAGATATAAAATGTAAAATCCTCTGTTTTTTGGTACAGTGACTTGCTAGTGACCTAAATGAAAAATCTGCCTTTTCTATATACATAATTAAGCATTCTGATGAATGTATTTTAGAAAGCAGTAGTAAATCACACCTCTGTCAGATTTACATAGTTATATTGTAGAGACATTAGGATTTTTTTGGAAGCAGGAGACATGAAAAATAAGCAACGCCTTCGCCGGGAATCGAACCACGGATCTCTGAAATACCGGCTCAGTGTGCTGACCATTACACCACGAAGCCATGCGAAGAAAGAGGGAGAAATACCTTATATACTCCCCTTTTTAAAGGGCGACTAGGGTTTTACGGGACCTAGTCGCCAAATCCTGGGTGTGGAGAGTCATCATCCACAACCCTTTTAGTTCGGGCGCCACTGTAGAGGCATTAGGTTTTTTTTTAGAAGTTGGAGAGATGAAAAATGTGCAACGCCTTCGCCGGGAATCGAACCGCGGACCTCTGAAATACCGGCTCAGTGTGCTGACCATTACACCACGAAGGCACGCTAAGAATGTGAGGGAGAAATACCTTATAATATCCAAACACTCAAGCTATAAAAACCTGAGTGAAGAGGCAAAACTCTCATTTCTAGTAGAATTTTCAGCTGAAGTAATTTCAGATTTAAAAAGAGAATTTAAAGACAGTTTTACCGATGTATAAACGCTATTACAACAGATAACATATTATTTGAAAATCTCTTTTGGCTCAAATATAGATTTATCGTCTTAAAGGATGGAATTAATTCGCATGCTTTCTGCAGTGGGCTTTTTAACCTACTGCAGAAATAAACACTGCTAAATACTGTATCATTTACAGCAAGCACAATTAAAAATATAAATTAACATTAAGTCCATTTTTATCTTTATTTGGTTAAAGATAAGTATCCCACATTTTCAAAATGTGCACAAGGTTTCATTTCGTATATAAATGCAAGAAAATTTTTCAGAAGTGAAATATGTGAAGTTAAGAGATCGTTCACATTTGGCTAATCGTTTGTAATAAATTTGAGCCATGTATTAAAAGTGCTTTAAATCACAAGTCTTAGTTTCAAGCTCCTTATTAATGTTTAAATAATAATCATTTTTAAAATTTCGTTGCTCTATAACAAAGTTGACTTCATTCTTTGTCAACATGATGTCTTTATTTCAAAATGTAATTCCGATAGTAAGTTTCATTATTCTTACGTAAATGAGATGAAATCTTTTCATATAGAGCCTGTAATAAAGATAGATCATACCTTCTACCTTGTAAGTTGTACGTCCTTGTACCTTGTACCTTGTCTTCTTGTAGAGTTGGTACAAAATTCAAAATTTAAATCTTGCAATAAGTTCCATCTCCTTCTATCCTTAAAGATGATTCTAAATAAAAAAACCACTTTGCTTATTAACCTGATAGTATATGTAATACAAAGCGGAAAATAAAAGGATGAAATGTTATTTATTATATTTCATTGTTTAACAATAAAATTTCTTTATAAACACAAACGCTTTAATACGCAATTCAGTGGAATCTAGCAAAGTTAAAAACTTTAATTTCCCGTAAGATGGCGAATATGCTTTTAATAAAAAATTTTTGTGCATGATACTTAGTTAAAATGTGGCCAAAATCAAGCAAGAGCCTTTTAATAAAGTAAAATTTGAAATGTAATGGAAGGTAGCAAATCGTTTCAGTTCTAAACATTCTAATATAAACTATTTTATAATAGTAAATAGTATAATACAGTAAATAGTATTATTCCTTCTTCTATATTTGTATATATATATATATATATATATACATTAATAGCATATGCGTTTTCGAGACAATAATCGAATATGGAGGAAAAACAGAATAAGAAAAAAAGTATTAGTCGTTTTATTAATAAGTAGCATTTTTTATACACTTTAAAAAACATAATCTCCGATTCGTCAGAAATTTCAAAAGATACCGGGATCTTTATTTAAAAAAGCTGTGACAGCTTTCTTTGATCTGTGTTATAATACTATCGCAGGATGTAAGGGCTGTTGATCGCATTTTGATTTTGAACAAAGAATGAAAAGTTTAGCCGTCAAATCTTTTATACAAAGGAATTCTTTGTTCTTAGCCAATAACAATGTTGTTTCCAATGACACATGATACATATCGAAATTAACATCTCATGAATTTTAATTGAATCAATATAGAATAGAATCTGATTCTACTTTTTGTCATTCTTTCGCAATATATTTATGCATTCTACAAAAAGAAACAACACCAGAAATTCTTCGGTGTAAGCACATTATTTTCGAAGGGCTAAAGATGGAATTAACTAGCGATATTTTATAAAGTTGTTGTTTAACTTCCCTTGAGAAACGAATATATGAATTCATTTCTTCTGTTTGTTAAATAAAACGGAAACTTGCATTTATTTTCCCTGTTGAAACTGTTTCATCTCCATGAATGGAGCAGAGCGGATGTATATTAATTATTCGCTTATAAGCTGACAAAGCTAGTAACTAAAAGAAGAAAACAAAGAAACAAAAAACTGGAATAAAGTAGGAAAAAATTAGAATCTTATAACACTTTTTGTATTTGAAACGAAACGTACATAAAGATAAAGGAAACTAAAAATTCGAAACTGAATAATTAATTTTGTACACTTTAAGCATTTTTTTATCGCAGGTAAGTTTTTAATCAGTATATTTTATCCATTATATTGCCTGCACTGATGTTTTTGGTGTGAAATATTTCTCTCAATTTCATTATATGAACGTCATGCCTTTTACAGAATATGGTGATTTAGCTCAGATGCAATGAAATTATTTTGGACACCTGTTACGGGTTCTATTATCAAATCGTATCTATTCAAGAAACAGGCAGATATGTTTGAGGTATACAGTCTACATATATCTCATGTAAAATATGTTCTTCTAACATGAGTACTTTTAGAATTTCCAGTTAGTCCAGTTATGAAATCCGAAAGGATTAGTTCAATACTTTTATATCGAAAAAGCCGCAGAAAAATAAATCCAAATCATTAAGGACATTAGAATCATTAATTCAGATAAACAAGAATTAGACTATTATCAAAATCATTAATTCAGATAATAGTCAAAATTTATTAATGTAAAAGCTCTAAGTCTTCTTGTTAATTTCATAACTTCATAACACTTCATAACGTCCGGAGTTTTTTCCAGTACCAGTTCAAGTTGGCTGCATCCATAGTGGTCTTCTTCCTGGAAACACTCTATCTTGTTTAGTAATGAATTAGATACCACATGGAAAAGAATATAAAATTCTGATCATCATATAATATACAGATTAAGTACAAAATTAAATTTTGATTATACGCTAAAGTGTACATTGCAACTTATGCCAGTGCTAACAATAGTAACATTCTTATAGAGTTCATATTTAAATGCATAAAATGTGTGACATATAGAACACAAAATTAAGGAAAATTACCCTATGGCTGAGGACCCAGGAAGAAAAGTAACTGAATTATTGTTTAAAACCTAAAACTGAAATGTTTTTTATTTTCTTAATTCTAATTATCTTTATGAGGTAAATTAGATCCCACTTTATGAGGTAAATTAGATCATTTTCACTACAGTAATTGCTCACGATATAATTGCAGAGTAAATCTTTTTCAAAGCTGCAGTCAATGAAGTTATTGGGAGAAAATCAAATTCCTTATTTTAAGCAGAGAATGTCATTGCTTTTTACATCCTTGTACGAAGTAGAAAAAATATTGTAATCGCGAAAAACTTCGGGTGTCGTATTTCAACGAAAATATTCATTATGACCGCTATGGATTCTATTAACGATTTTGTTCCTTTCTATATGGACAGAAAAAAAGGATTCTTTTTTCCGGATCGTGAAATGGATTTTAAACGGATTCAGAAGAAATCTTTTGGTGACGTCTGTACGTACGTATTGTATGCGTATTGTATGTATCTCGCACAACTCAAAGCCTCAGAACGTCGGAATTTTTACTTTTTACGTTTTACGTACTACGTATATATGTATCTACGTATGTATGTATCTCGCGCAACTCAGAGCCTCAAAACGTTGGAATTTTGTATATGAATGCTATTACATGTAGATGTGCACCTCCTTTTTGGTTGCAATCGGCCGCACCAAAACTATAAAATATATATATATATATGTGTACCCACACTGCTGCTAAGTTTTTTTATTCTGATACTTAAGTAAATTGTATATTTTAGCTGCTTAAAGCTGATTAAAGCATTAAAGCTGATTGAAGAATATTTTTCTTATGTTCCGGTTAAGGTTTTTATGCGTTTAGTTAATTTGCATGCAATAATTGTAGAGTTATCAACAATTTAAAAGTTGTTTACGTTCCGCTATGCCTAACGACACCGCCATTTGTTTGCATTTGAAACTTAGTAGCACAGTGAATTAAGTCAATTTCTGCACCAACTTCAGTGTCTGTTTGCCGAGTGGAGCCAAAAGTT
Source organism: Stegodyphus mimosarum (assembly GCA_000611955.2). NCBI lineage: Eukaryota > Metazoa > Arthropoda > Arachnida > Araneae > Eresidae > Stegodyphus > Stegodyphus mimosarum. Next base: position 166,248 of record KK112437.1, on the reverse strand, counting down.
TCGTTCGCCGAAAACCTGTCTTTCTGCCTAATTTTAATTAATTCAGACTCTAAATTTTAACTCTATTTGGTGTTTTAGGGTTTTCTGCATTTTATAGTTTTTAAGGACATGTTTTGAGTTTTATTTTTTCCTTTCCAAGAAGTGAGAACTGAATTGATTGAATGAGAAATGCATCACTAATGAAATTCGGGGAAATAAGTTTAAACGAAATGCAGCAAAAAATGTGTATAATTTAATAGGCCGTGAATGGAAGCCATGTGGTCCACTTGAGATTTTTTATTTTTCGTTTATTTGGTTTTTAAGCCCTCTGATGTGCTGGAAGTTGAAAAACATTAAGAAAGAAAGAAAAGAATATTATTTTGCAATACGATTAGTAAATTATTTACCTTTACCTATAAAAAATACGAATTGGAGCTGAAAGAAAATATGGATTCGCTTAGTGGTAACAATAAGTTTTATAAAGGTTGTCAAAAATTAACCTTAAAAAAGTATTGCAATGATAAAAACTTATTTATAAATATTATAGAAGTTAGCGGATTTCCCCATTCTGTTACAGACATTCATACAAATGAATCAAATGCAATAATTTTAAATTCAAATAATTTTTATCAGGCATAGTTTCAAGTCATTATTCAAATTAATACATCTAAAATAAAATGTGGTGTATATTCAATAGTTTGAAATCAATGTATTGTTTGAATTAAATGTATGCATCATACATCTCTAGAAAACACAGCTAATACTACATGATTTAAAAAAAACTCGAAAACAAATTTAACAACTATCTTGAAAACATCACTTATACATAGCACAGGCCTTGTATGTGCAGTTGTTAATAATATGCAAAATTCAAAAATGCTCTTTGTTATTTCCTACAGTTTTAGCACGTGTAGTAATCACACAAAATTGCATTAAGCCATTTATCATATTAACTGGGTAAGCATTTTTTATAAACTAATTCACTACAATTTAAAATTGATGTCCTACCCCTTCTTAGCATTTTCCTGGTAAATATATATTGTGCGTTTATCAATTAGAGCAAATATGATATTTTAATATAAACAATAACCTTTAAAAGAACAGACCTGTGAAGTAAATGTAAAAAGCATGTAGCGAAGAAACTGGGTTTAGCTTAAGTATATCGAAACAGTAGATAAAAGTTACATAGCAAGAATAAGAATTCATAGTTAATTCATATAGCTTAACAAAAATTAAAAATTACAAATAGCAAACTATCAAACAAAAAATATATACAATATTAAACATGCATGTAAAATAACAAAAGAATTTTAAGATTTGTCTCCCTACAAAGAACACACATAAAGGATAAAACGGTTAACGGGGGTACTTTTATACACTCTCATTTACTTAACTTATTGTAAACGAGATATTTACTTTCAAACAAAATACTGAATACATTTAATAAATTTTCTAGCTCTTATTGTTAGAAATTTCAGTATTTTTTTATATTCCTGTGATACAACTCTAACGTCTCATACTGTTCTTATATATAACAGCAACAGAATAATAAAACCATTTTCTTTATTCATGAGCTCAAAAAAAAAAAAAATACATTATTTCTTACCCTGGTGATAAAAGCTGGTGGTTATAAAAATAAATTGTTTTAAGAAAATGATATATAGATACATTTGTTTCATGACTTACCTTCCTTCTGCAGAATTTCCATTTATTACAAAAACTCGCGAAATTTATTCTTCTAATAAAATGCATTTTAAGCTATTTTTTCTATTTATTTTATTTATTTCAGTACTAGAAGAAAAATTTATCGCTCATTCTGAACAAAAGTGCAGCGCATTTCATCGAGAATTTAACAAATTATTAAAGGAATGTCATAAGAAAGGATTGAAGTGATTGTGTTAAGTAATATTAATTTTTTAATCTCAGTCCAGCTTATATTCATGAAATCTCTAAATAATAGTATTTAGCTATTCGTTTTTAATTCAATAACAATGTTTTCCAGATGAAAAGAATCTTTGCACCGGCCATTTCATCATATTTTGCTCATTAAAAAAAAATCTTGAGTGGACACAACGACTTGCTTTTACGGCCTAGTACATTATGCACATTTTTGGTCCATTTCGCTTAAACGTATTTCCTCGAATTTCATTAGAGATATATTCACTTCGTGGCAAGACAAAAATACATAAAAACTTCAAACATCTTCATTAAAAATTGAAAAATATAGAAAAAATATAAAACACCAAATACAATTAAAATAAATTTTTACAACTAAAATTAGTTTCTACGCAAAAACAGGCAATTCGGCCAGCGGGCAAGAAGACATATTTTTCGATGCGCAGAACTGAAAATTTACTTTTAGTCTCACTTGGAGAAAAGACACTGAAGGTGTAGAAACTGATTTAATTCATTATTTTTCTAAGTTTCAAATGTAAAGAATTGGCTGCTCTGCTAGGCTTAGTCGCACTTAAACAACTTTTAAATTGTTGATAAGTCTACAACTATTGCATGTAGATTAACTAAAGGACATAAAAACCTTAACTGGAACATACGAACAACATAATTCAATCATTTTGAAGTAAAAATTACACAATTTGCCAACATATAAGAATAAAAGTAACTGAGCTCAGCAAGCCGAGCAACAGAGCGGGTATAAAATGTATAAAACAGAGTGGGTGTACAGAAAATGCACAATTTGCAAACATATTAGGATAAAAATAACTGAGCGCAGCAAGCCTAGCAACAGAGTGCGTATATATATTTACATACTTTTGGTAAGGCCGATTGCAACCAAAGAGGGAGGTGCACAACTACATGTTATAGCAGTCCCATATACAAAATTTCAAAGTTCTAAAGCAGCTCGTTTTTGAGTTATGCGAGGTACATACAAACTTACGTTCGTACAGACTTCAGGAACAAAATCTTTTCTGAATCCATTTTAAATCCAATTTTTAATCCGTTTTTGGAAAAACAGACGTTCATCCTATCCGTCTGTGCAGATGTGACGCAAAGTATCATTCAGATGGATTCGATAGCGGTCAAAATTGATATTTTCGTTGAAATATAATACCCGAAATTTTTCACTATTACAATACATCCGGTACTTCGTACAAGAAACTAAAAAATGCATGCCGAAATAGTTATTATATTGTCTTCCCACTGAAATGTTTATCATAAGTAATGAATCGTTCTTTCGGCTCATTATGCATATCAACTAATGTAGATGGGTACAAAGAAGCTGTAATAGGCTTTTACTGTTAATAACAAGTTTTATCACTGGAGAAATAATAACATATTAAACCTCTAAACAAATTAGTAACAATATGTTTTTGAGCTTCTCAAAATTCCCACGTTTTCTACCTTCCTTCCTTTCTATATAACTTTGCCTCATACATCGGTTTAACGTTTTGTCAGAATACCAATAGAAAGAGTCGGGGTTCTGTGTTTGCCTTTAAATTATCGCTCTTTATCTACAGAGAGTTTTTAAATACTTTAAATAATTTTTAGCAGTGACGAAAATATGATGAGACTCTTTACAAAATAATAATGCGCAAAATGTAATCCTATTTTTCTACCCGCAAACGTTACTAGACAGCATGAAACTTTGTAGGATTTTTTGCTTCGTGTATCTGAAGCTTTCTCTTAGTGTCAGAACATCTGGCATGTTGCACAGAATTTAGGATGTATTAATTAATATTAATGATTTCCATATGCTGTTTTGTTAGTTTGGCCAACTTGGCTTTGATCCAGTTTTTTTTTTTTATATATATATATATTAAGAGCCGAACTTTTGTCGTTCTGAACAATGCGCTCGAAACTATCAAACTGGTTTCGCATTTCATCCTGTATTTCGGCAATGCATACTTCGCGAAGATAATTGCTTCGGTGTATCATGGTTTCAAACGTGATATGCAGTTTTCTTTGTCAAAATACTATTAAATTTAATATACTTTATGAACAGATACCGGTATCATAATATGATCCAACTAACAAATATATACATATTTAACTAACAAATATATATATATATATATATATATATATTCTAAATATTTTTAAATATATATATTTACTTTTAATTACTTTTATTTTGAATTTATATTCAAACTAATAGCAGCTTTTAGCTCTATTTTACTAACAGCCTACTCTCTATGTATTATCTGCAAGGAATCTTCCAGTTTTCTCGCCAATTTAGGCTAAACTTTCTTAAATAGAAAAGTATACTTTACGACAACCCTTTTATTTCCATCACTTAAAGCCTTGCATTTCTAGCCATCTGGTTTTAAAAATGTTGCGGGCAAGTTTGTTAATTTTAACTTGACCAGTTTGATCTTTAAATTTCTAATTAACTACTTGTTTTAGACTTTAATTTTAAGGATTATATCATGTTTGAACTATTTTGAATTATTTTTTAATGTTCTAAAATTTATACATTTGTTTTCAATTTGAGAATGTGAATGTAGGGGATATGTCTTCTAAAGTAAGCATCCCGTTCAGTTTAATTGTGTTCTTAGTAGAAACTTTAATTTTAAGATTATTTGCTATTTATTTTGTTTAACAAGATTCGTTTGGCTTAAATGGACTAATGTCTTTATTTTGATTGAGTATTAATTGTGTCTAATGATTTCGATCTAACAAATAATGTGATGCTTACTTTGAAGTAAGATGAAACACTCTGTTATAATGTAATTATTGTTGATTGATGGTAGGTTGGTTTATCCCCTTGATAAGTCGATTAATCTGCGATCAATGACAATGGCTACTTTTTCAATACTTAAAATTTTTACTTTTGATTTTGGTTTTTTATAGAGATTAAAGATTTTTATGTTTTTAAAGGAGGTCTAGGAAGTAATAATTTTAAAATACTAATTAAAATTCTGACTAAAAATGTTTTCTGTCACGGTTTTAATTTGAATTTCTGTTCCTTGGATATGGTATATGGAAAGTTTTCTTATCATAAATTATTATGAATTATAAGTTTTTATATATATATTTAACAAAATTATTTAGAATATATATATAGATACCATAATTATGACATGGCTTCCTTCGAATGTATTTCTTACTTTAAATGCTCCCGTTCTTTCAATATTTAATGTTAATTATTTAAGTAGCTCTTTAATACTGGTTTTAGTTCGAAATGAATTCAAATTACATAACACAGTGTTATTTAAAAGCCATTATGTGCTAAGAGCATAAATGCATTCAAATTAAAGCTAAAAAAAATTCTCTTCTCTGCAGATTTTTGACTACCTTCAAAACAGATTCCTACGCTTCTGTTCGTTCCTTCCGTCTTCAAGATCTTCTTTCCCATGCATTCGCCCTTCGAAAAGTTACAGTCAACATAGAAGAATCTACTTTGTCTCATCAAGTGCAAAGAGCTTTCGGAACCAAACTGCGAGAACTGGTCATCACCGGTTCAAATTTGCAAAGAATCCTTCCTGACGCATTTTCAGGATTATCCACTCACGAGCTGACAATTCGGATTAGCGGAACAATGGTCAGCAAATTTCCTGATGGTTTATTGCGTTATTTGCCTGATGTACGTTACTTAACATTGGATCTTAGGAACAATCAGCTAACCACCATGGGGCCAGGTGTCTTGGCTGCAGTTACAAGAGACGGGGAAGATGTTCATCAGACACAGCATATAACGGGTAAGGAATTACATATGTTTAATAAACGTTTAACCTGTTTATTTTGCTTTGCATAGGCATTCTGAAAAGTTTTGCGATAAATGTTTTCATTAATATCCAGTCCTATGTCGTATATGGAACAGAAGTATTACCCAATTATAACGACACTATTATTGCATGACAGGTGTTCACATCCTTTGTAAATTTATTCTTTTAAAACAAGGATTTTAAAATTTGACAAAAGGTACACCAAAAGTTCAAATTCTTGTATAAGTTTCAAAGGTAGCGCTCTCATTTCGTATTCTTACACTCAAAACAGCGTATTGATAAGTTAAAAATAAAGTGCACGAAATGGTGTGAGAATTACTTTGATTTAGCTGAGGTGTACAACATACGGCCTAAGAAACAACTTTCCTAAATTACACGAACGATTTAAATGTTTACAATAATTATCAGTTAGATCCATTATAAATTACAGAGGATTTTGCATGAAGATACTAAAATTCTTGCCAAATAATTTGTACGGTATTCATTAACTTAGAAAATCTCGTGGTTTTCCTTCTTACTAATAATTATGTTTAGCGATGCGCGCAATTTGCTACCAAAGGGTTTCTATGGTAGTATTTAGAAAAGTAACAATTAGTATATTAATTAGATACTGAATAAAGATTCATTATATTGTTGCATTCTTCGAGTTCATGGATTTGGGGTAACTGATGACAACACTTAATGAAGAATCAAAACGCAATTTATTCGCCAGTGTTACACAGGGCAGTTGCAAAAGACACGTTTACAGTCATCGAAAAACTATGACAAACACACTGAAACAATCAGCGATACAGCCTTCAGGCTATAATGGTGAAGACAGCGTCACGGCAAAACACTAAAGTACAGCTCCCGACTCGGTCGATAGCTCTCAAATTAATCTCTGAACTCAAGATACTCTACTACGTGTACAGGCAGGGTACATATATTACATTCGATAATACTCTCGAGAAAACCGTTTAAAATGCGTTGTAGAATGTTCTCGCTCCGTCTATGGTGTATCGCCAATTTAATCACCCAAATATCGCCAAATGGGAATTTCACGCCAAATGGGACAACCCTGCTTTTTCCTGCCACTTTCTAGCAACCGGGAAAGCTATCTTACCACAACTGGGCATTTCGCAACAATATTAATAAAAACTTCATTGCATTGCTAAACAATGAATAAGTTAAAATTAGTAACAAACTTTTACATTGTTCCTGAAAGTCTTTTTCAGATTATTAAGAAACCCATTATCCATATACAGTTAATTCTTTATATGTTGTACTGTAGATAATTCGAAAGAAATAACAATAAATCACGTTTAACAATTTAAATTGATTTAACCTAAAATGTACTGCTACAGTCTGAAACATAAGTGCTGGCATCTGCAGCTGATCTCAGAATTATCACTTTGTTAAGATAAGTGTACGATTAAAATATTGCTAAAATTTCTAAAAAAATTACCTGAAAATTAAAAAACTGAGCTATCCGCGTTTCTAACGTCAACAAAGTGTTCAGCTATCCAAACTAATTGACAGAATTTTGAAACCTACAGTTTCCTATTATTTACGTTCATTACCTTAAATTCTTGAGCAATACTTCTAAAGAAATTTTCAAATATTTATAAAGCATCACAAAACTTTAAAATATTTATTTGCATCTAAATTCTCTTAACAATTCAGAAATGGAATATAAGCACTATTTGCATGATAGTCATGTTTAAATCGCAAGGATTCAAAGAGAATAAATTATGCTTTTGATTCTGTAGGAGCATAAATAATTAGAGAAAATAATGCATTGTATTAGTGAAATTTTCATCTGCTAGTTCATAAATAATTAGATCTGCTCTTTATTTCTGTAGAATAATTCTATGTTAAACGTGAATTTTTTCTGACAGTACACTTCAAAGGTTGTCGATGTGTGTTACCCAGTATTAAAAGTCTACGAGCACAAGCATTCTTTATCTTCAGTTTTCGTTTTCAATTTCTTTGGGTAATTTTGACATAAGAAATATTATTATAAGTCTTTAAAAATTTTATAAACGTTCCATAACATTACTTTGCTCTTCCATAACATTTATCACGAAGCCTGGCAGCTGTTACAAACGTACAAGATAAAATATCTGTAATTTATCATATACGCGGTTTGACGACTAAAAGGTTTATAGAAAGCTGCCATTCGACGTAAATAAGACTTTTAATCTATCTTTCAAATTATAACTGCTTTATAAATTAATTCTATAAAAGCAAAAAATATATTTCTTCATAATTCAAATTGTACTTTATTGCCACCAGAAAATGTTTAGTGTAGTTTTTTAATAATTTTGGACTGTTACGTTTCATTATCAGGCATTTAACATCCACTTGCCTCGATAGGTGTTGCCATTACTCAAAGTATAAAATCATTGCCGCCCAACCGGTATAGTGGTTAGCGTTGCTGATTGCTGTGCTGAAGGGCCCGGGTTCGAATCCCGAAGAAGGTATGGGTGTTTGCAAATGTATAGTATCGGTGCGACACGGCGGCACTCTAAGTATGCGGCGAGCCGAAAGTCCTCTTGTATGGTTTGGTGGAAGGAGAGAGGGGTCGGGAGACCCCGAACCCGTCCCTTTTCCCGGGAAGGAAAAACTGTCCATGAAAATTGGAGGCGGAACTGAGCTAAATCGCAGAGTCACCTGTAAGGTGCTTAAGGCTGTTGACAATGACAGGCGTATCTTGCGCTAATTGCCACGAGGGTTTTCGTGGGTTTGGGCTGATGTTACTGTCAGACAAGTGAGGTAGTAACAACATAAACAACATAAAATAAGTAAGAGTAACAAGACAAGTAACAACATAAAATCGTTATCTCCCCGTATGCGAGTAGACAGTTAGCAGAATATTTGCAATTTGGCAAAATGTAAGTTCTTTAAATTTATCTTTCAAACTAAATAATGTCTTGCTTAACTAAGAGATTTAAATTACCAATAACTACAATAGCGCATTTATTATCGCTGGTATATATAATCTGTAACACATGCAACTTCACATTCAGAATTTTTATCAATATCTGCACCCTTTTTTAACTAATGAAAGATATTTAATATTATGCTAGGCACCTACTTGAAAATTAATCTTTTGCACGAGGCCTAACAGGAAGTTCTTTTAATAACCATTAAAAACGGTTGAATCAAATATGGATTTTATTATCAAGATGCTTTTCAAGCATTGTTTAAAGAATCCTTAACGTTGCTTATTTGATCCTCAGAAGCATTCTATCCCCTACTATTAACTAAAACAACAAACTGAAGCTAAAATAACAAACTGAAGAACAAACACTGGATATGCTGAAGCAACAAGAATCACTTCTATAAATTTAGGCAACTTACTTCAGCTCATGTTATTTTAGTATCTCCTCCTTTGTTAAACTGTAGCGGTCAAAATTTTCATTTAGTAATCTCCAGGATTTATTAAAACCTAATCTCATTTTCCAAATCTATATATTAGCATATTTTAAATAACAATTAATAACAATAATAATAATACAATTTTTCCCTTAAATCTTTTTCTTTATCTTTTTTTTTAAATTTTGTTTTGGCTCTGAAAAACGAACTATACTTTTTTGAGGGGTTTATCGTTCAACGAAAATTGAAAAAAATTTTACTTTAAAAAAAGATTTATCTTTAAAAGTTTAATGTTTTTCGGATAATGTATCGAAACGTTTTCATTTTGTATTAATAAAAAGCATACATTTCTGACTTCTTATTAACTAATAGATTTTAAGGTAATTTAAAATAAAATGCTATTATTTTTATCAAAACGCAAAAGCAGCTTTTGAACAAAGGAATTCATTACTAAAACAGAGGTTTTTAAAGAGACACAGTGTCCTCATATTGTGAAACTATTTTACATTAAAATGCAATAATTAGCGTAAAATGAAAACGTATCTGTCACACTGTTTTTAAAACGGCATTTAAATAACCAAAAACCCTGTCTTTTATAAGGACTGATTTTGTGCAAAACAAACTGATTGGTATACAGTGTAATAAAAGCAAATTTAGTTTTTGTTCAGAAAAACATTATTCGAAGACCATCGCTTAGCTTTTAAAAGATTCATACTGTTGCAATTTGATAGATGAAGATAATTAAGTATAAAATTTCACTCCATGCTTCTCAAACGCACCACCCAATTTTGTGAATCCAAAATGTTAATATAACAACAAACTAAAAGTAATAATTTATAAAATAGCATATTTATGTTTTGCTGTTTAGGTGGAGTCTTACTGGAAGGCAACCCATGGAATTGCAGTTGTGACCTTTTGTGGCTCAGCAGATGGTTAAGGCGGTGGTTACGAGAAACATTCCACGTTCATATGCTCAGTGTAGAAGCAGCCCTGTATGTTAACAGTGTATCCAGGAAAGCCACTTGTTCCATTCCTGGCATGAACACAAGCCTCGCAATCGTAGATTTACGACCATCAGATGTTGACTGTGAAAATGTTGCCAGCAAATACTCAAAACTATCACCATCATTTGTAATGTGTGTAATAGTTTTAGGCAGCCTGTCTTACAATTATCTTTACTTTGCTCAAACAGTTTTCATCTCACCATCTGAAATGAAATGGTATTTCCTTTGACAGAAATAAGATTGTCATGACGTGTAATTTATATGTAAGTATTATGTTTCGTAGAATAAATAAAAAAAAGTGTTACATGGATTCACTTTTATGGTAACCGCACGTCCTCTCATACGGATCTTCCCAAGATGTGGGTGTGCCCTTGATTCAAGCTCACTGATTTGAGCTTCAAGCATTTTTTTAAATTGCTTTTATAGTAGCATTTTGGACATCTCATTTTTTTAATAATAACTTTATACTTATGAAAACAATCAAAACCTGTATTCACCTGTGTTCTTGTTTATTTGTTATCGAAGAAATTGAAGATGTATTAAGTTTCCAGTTTTTTTAAAGGAAAAGCCAGAATTCAGAGATTCATTCACTCTAAAGTATTTCTTTTACTTATAACAGATTCAAAGAAAAAGAATGCGTCGATTTGTTAAATTTTCGTAGTTTAAAATGTATTAAAAAACCATATTTCCCATTTTTATAACAGTGCAAGAATTTGACTTCACCACTGTTATCCTTACATATGTACTGTAGAAATAATCAAAGCTGCAGTTATTGTTCTCATTACCCAAAAGTCTCGCATTATCTAATTCCAATTAAAGACAAAAAATGAATGGACGCTTTTCATAATTCAAAACTCCATTTTTTTATTGCAAAATAGTTTCTCAACTGTGGATAAGCTCCTCGCAATCTACATAAATAAATTGTATTTCGTCTTTATTTGTAAATCATATTTGCTTCTCAGTGCTTTCAAAACCTTTCAATAGTAATGAGAAATAGTTAATTTTGCATTTTCATACAAAATTGTATACTGCTATGCATTTGCTGAAGACTGAAAACAAATTCACCCACAGCAACCACAAAACAAAGAGAGCAAAATGGGGAAAATCGAAATATGTGCGATGCACAGAAGACCACGATATGAACTGCTGCAGAGTCTTAAAGATTTTTCAGCATTGATTCTCATTGCGTGGATTAACTATCCATTACACCCAGCCAAAGGCTGGGCTTTCAGACTTGCAGCATTTATTTAGAAAATCAAATTTTTAAACAGCTCTTTTTACATACAATTTTGTTTGCATACAGTGCCATAATGTATGGATACAGTAAAAATAGATGTGCGTATGCAAATTATCATTTCCTTCCTTTTTCATCACCTGATAACGCTGATAAAATAAATTAAAGGATTTCGTTCGTGCGAGCAGTTGTACCAAGTGACAAGTGACGGAGGACGTGGGGACTGTCCCTTTACCATAATGGTTAATCAGTACAGCACCACGTCCGCTATTGTCCAGAGCAGCCGATGGGGTTCGCTGACATCCAACTGCCCGTGCCCCAGTATTTATTGATATCAAAAAAACGTACATGGCCATACAGGGACGTTTGTAACATGCTACTTTTACATTGAAATACATTCAAATAATACTAAATTAATAATCAATAATGTTGTTAACAATATATTACAATAAGTATTACGATACACAATTATATACAATACGTCACATTACTAATTATGCAATTCCAATGTATTACAATTCTAATTATGCTGTCCAAACATTGTGCTACATTCCTCCATAGTGCACTTAGTACCCCTGCTATTACGCACACAGTCCTACTCAGTACAATAAACTCATAATGTCGTAATAAAAATAACAAATAAAGTAACATAATAAAAATAAAAACATAATAAACTAACATACAAAATAACAAACATAATAAACATAATAAACTGACATAATAAAAATAGCACCACCAGTAAAATCAATAATAATACTGAAATATATTACACATTATTATTACATTGTGTGGTGTTACATTTACAGGTGTTCTCTCAAATATGTAATTAAGTACTCATAGTCAGTGTTCCAACAGTATGACACACACAGTTCGAGAGTTATGAATAGTGCTGTTCACACACATTGAGACACGTTACAGTACTAATTTCAGGATCAATACTACTAGTACTATTACATAAAGTTAAACGGTAATTTACAGTGTCTTCTCAAGCACGTAAGTGCACATAGTCAGTGTTTCTGACAGTTTGGCACACATTCGGGGGTTATACCAATAGTGTCGTTCACTCATATTGAGACACATCGCAATACTAATTCTAGTATCAGTACTATCAGTACTACTGCTAGTAATTCTGATAAATATTTCACATAAGTTATACAGCAATTCACAAATGTCTTCTCAAGCACGTAAGTGCATGTACATATTGAGCATTTCTGAGCAGTTTGGCACTGATGAAGCCTAAGGCAGAGGGTATGTGTATGATTTTTATTATAATGGTCACGCAAATAGATATTTGATTGTTAGTGTATTCAATTGCAAGTTTCAAGCACATAATTACATGAACATAGTCAGTGTTACTAAGCTGTTTGGCAAAGATCGGTGCCTAACGCAGATAATTTGTGCACGATTTTTGTTATTTTTTCCACAAGATATTTTTTTTTAAATTATAAATTTACAAAAGGCTTGTCTGTTAAGCTCTGGTAAATAAATATGATGCTACTCTGTGAGTGGGCAGTCTGTGAGATAATGATCCAGGCTGCCTATATTACCACAAACACAATTATCTATCTCTGCAGTTCTGAATTTTTCAAAGTACTGAGGAAATAATGGGCCATGCCCTGAGACAAATCAGACTAATAGTGAGTTTCCTATATTGCGTTCAAGACATACTTTTGGAATAAAATAAGCTATCCTTCGTCCTGTATTGCTGATATTCCATTCATTTTGCCATGTGTCAATAGCTTTCTTATGGAGTGTTTTTTTTTTAAGTGTGGCATTGGACAGAGTATATGGTACTGCATTATATTATGTTCTGTGGGATTTTCAGTCGCTTGCTTTGCTAAGATATCAGCAAATTCATTCCATACCTGACCTGCATGCGCTTTGACTCATTTGAGAAAATATTGGCTATTGTAGTTTTCTCTTAGTATCTTTGTTGTAGTTTTCTCTTAGTATCTTTGTTGTAGTTTTCTCTTAGTATCTTTTGAGCAGTTGTACCACGTAAAATTTGAAAAAACAATTTAATTGAAGATCTTGAAAATTTCAGTATACATTTCCGACATTGTAGTTTTCTTAGATGAGTTCATGTGTGGCCGTATCAGTGGAAAGATCGAAGAAGGAGCGAAAAGGACACATATGTTACCAGGAAGCTCATCATCATCCGGTGTTGTTTCATAATTATGGAAAGCATTCAAAGCAACTTGAATGTGTATCAGCCTCATGGGGAGATGATGTTAGATGTACAACTACTGCAGGAGACAGTACATTACTCTATCGGCCAAAAGAAACCGGCTCAAACAGGTAGCGAATGAGTTTCTTGGTGACACAGTTTTCTCGAAAAACTGCGTCTAGACGTTTGGAAAAAAGGCGGAGTATGCAACCGCAGAACTGTTGTATGTGTTCCATTCTCAAGACAGTACCGTACAGTTTCAATGGTCATTTCAATGGTTCATCTCACTTCGCGATGACATTTACCGTACTAACACCTCTACTTAAAGGTTCCTGCTGTAGTTCATACGCATTTTTCCATTTCTAGGTACAGAGTATCAAACGAACACCTTTCTACTTTTGGATACTTTTTCTAAACAATAAATATCCTTAGTCTAATGTCCTAACAGTGTGGCAAAAATATTTTGTTCTGCTTAACATCCATCCCAGCTTAATGTTATGCTACCATCATACCAACGCCAAAGATGAGTAAAAGTCTGATGTATTTATTACAAGCTCTTATTTTCTTAAGATTTTATTTATTACTTTATTTGAACACTTGATTGTAAACCTCCAGATAGAATACAAAACATAATTTTTATTATTGATTCTTAATTTCCTTCTAAGAGAAATCAATATAGTATATTAGTAGCTCCTTCGTTCTTATTTTCTCGTTTAAAATCCCTCCATGCTTGTTGGAATGCTTGTAATAATAACAAAAGATTTTTAGCCTGTAAATTGAAACAAAATATGGCTAATTATCTCAACGACACATTTTCATTACAATTTCTTGATTGTTGGAAAAATTCTCATGTTTAACTGATTGTTATACATAGTACAACCTATGACCCTTATTCTATACTTAGCCCGGTAAGCAAAACTTTTGTACTCATTTATTCATAATTAACTTATTTGACATTTCAAGCAGGGCTTGTTAAACAAATTGTATAAAGCATGTTTGTTCAGGAATACTAACAGAAGATTTTGTTGTGATGTACGTAAAACATGTCTGTTAGTTTAGTTAATAGCCACGCTATAACTATGATCGTTAGAGTATTTTTTACAAACATTCGAGGTAGAGAACAGTTTTTAGATATTATTTTTCAAACATAACAAATAAGATATCGAAATGTTTTTGTTCGATAAAACTATAGTCTCGAAAATCACGTGTAACTTATTCTGGATAAACCTCAGATGTCAGATTAAAGCAATTTAAAATCGGTTCTCTGCTTAAATAAGCTAACTATTAATATCGATAAATTGCATAAATAAATATTGCAATTTAATCTTAACAGCCGGTTCCTTAAATTAATATTATTTTAAGAAGAGTTTTCGCAGAATAGACGAAAATCGGTTAAACCTGCTACTTATAAACTGATATAAAAATCGTGATCAAGCGTTGGGATTACTAAGTTCTTAATTTCTTAATTGTGAGTGGAACATGTAATATATATATTTACAGCAGTTTGCTAACAAATTCCTTCAAAAGAGGACCAATGTGCAGGGTGCAATTCTTTCGTTTGTTGGAGACCATAAATCAGTGAATCAGCTAGTTTTGTTTATTCAAAACATTAAGACATGACGAGCAATTAAGGTGAATTATATTGGTAACAACTGAAAACGGATAATTCTGTTGCATCGCAATACACATTCATATTATTAGGAATTAAGCACCTTTTTATGTGTGATCATTTCTACAGTTCAGGCGTTTAAATATCAGATTTGTTTTGTAATAGATCCGCTGAAAAATTTCTTAAAGGGCGTCAATTCAAGTGATGTGAACAAAGCTGTATTTGTCTTATTTTTACAACGCTGACGACTAATATTTAGTAAAAGAGCCTTTTTCACCTTGTATGTACTAGACAAGGAAGTACCTTAGTACCTAAGGTAGTTTCTTTGAAATACATTGTGCCTATTGGGTCATACAGATTTCAAACTGAAACTTCTTGATTGCGCTTTGTATGACAGCATTTTGAGAATTTGTGACTTCAGTTCTGTAAAAAATAATTCCTGTCCCTTTCCTTGTAATGCAGTATGCGCTACTTAATATTATCATAACTGTCCATGGCTGTTTTTAAAATGATATGAGTGAGTGATATCATTTAGGGATCAGAAAATGGATCCCTCAGAATGATGAATGAAATTTAAGTAATGCAATGATAATGTAACGGAAACATAAATATTTTCACAAGATTGTAATCTGGAAGAAATACTAAAAAATATTTTACACTGAATTACTATCAGCTGAAAAGCAGTTCATTTTCATAAAATTTCTGGGTACTATCTAATCAACCCAAACTTCAGACTTTTCACTACTCCTTTTAGTTAGATATGTTGCATTTTCTTTTGTTCTTGTTTCTGTTTTACAATTTCTTTAAACATTAATGTGTTTAAAACAATTTTTAAAATGTTTTGAAATTGGTTATAAAAATATTTTGAAACTGGTTATAAAATATCCTGATGCATTAAGAAGATTAGTACGAGGGTAAGTTGAAAAATAAGTTTCCCCTGTCGACTGTGGTCAGAGTTGTGTATGAAAGTCAAAAAATAGAATGAGACATTAAAGATATGACATACCTTTATTTTATTATTCTCGTAGGAGTACGTTGAGACATTTGTCATATCGCTTGATAAGCTTCAAAAAGTCCTCCAAGAAAAATTCAGGGCTTTGCATATGGAAGAAGCGTTGAACGGCTATGGGCGAAAGGCGACACAGCAGGAAAACGCGTAAGTCACCGATACACCATTGGGTAGAGGTCGCTGCAAATCAAGCAGATGGCGCTGTTGCAGTGCCTGCGCAAAGCGGAGACCAGCCTCTCATTTGAGCCCCGGTAAGTATGGAGAGAAGGTGCGTTTTGAATTCGTGGTCAAAGGAGGAAGTGAGAGCGGTTATCCGCCATGAATGGGCACGTGGAGTATCAGGAACAGAAATTCATAAAAGCCTCGTGGAAGTCTATGGGCCAGGTGTGATGTCGAAGCAAATGGTGCGGAGATGGTGTCGCACATTCAGTGATGGACGTCAGCAAGTGGAGGACATACCGAGAGCTGGACGGACGCGCACGGCCACTACAGATGCAAATGTCAGGAAGGTGGATGACATGATTAGAGCGAACCGGCTTATCACCATCGTTGAAGTAGCGGAAGAACTTGGAATCTCACATGAGCGAGCTCAAAACATCATCCACGACATTCTTCGATACAGAAAAGTGTCGGCACGATGGGTGCCCCGACAACTGACCTCGACACACAAGGAACAACGCATGGGAAAGGCGCTTTGGAAGCAATACTGAAGTGAAACAAGCCGTTCAACGCTTCTTCCATATGCAAAGCCCTGATTTTTTCCTGGAGGGCTTTTTGAATCTTATCAAGCGATATGACAAATGTCTCAATGTACTTGGTACCTATGCGGAAAAATAAAGGTATGTCATATCTTTAATGGCTCATTCTAGTTTTTGACTTTCATACACAACTCTGACCACAGTCGACAGGGGAAACTTATTTTTCAACTTACCCTCGTATTTTTTCTTGATTTTCAGATGTACAGATACTAACACATTTGTGTATAATGTATTGTACTATTACTAAAAGGAGATCGAAACAAGCACAGAAATGAATGCAAATGTGAACAGCGGAGGATATGGATGCCTGGTTTTTGTGGTACCGATGTTTCATAACTCAGTCAAACGCTATAAATAGAATCAGTGCCATAGTTTGTCTCAGCTATGCCTTCGACGTGATTCGAAATCTGCTACCACTTACACCACGAAAGCACACACAGAGGAAGGGAAATATTTATATTTTCTTTCACTTAAAGAACGAATGTGAAGTGTAATGGTAAGCCCTCCATTTTTCCCTCCGAATTCCATTTCGATAGTGGCAGCGGACGTTGGCTAAAGAGACTATAAACAGACCGGTTCTTTCGCTTTTACGGTAGTTCTATCTAGTTTTCTAAACCCCTGTTTCTCCATTACCCGGATTCAAAATAGATGCACGAGATAGAGAGCTGATGCCGTCATTGGAGGACGAGCATCAACGACTTCAAATAAAAATTGCTACTCATTGGCCGTCACAGACACAAAAACGTTAATAAAAAAACCTATCGCTTTTCAGCGAAATGATGCTCAAAGTCACCAAAGCCACCTACTTGGGGATTCGTTTCAACACCCTCACATAGAGTGCACATATTCCGATTACCATTTGCAAAGCTATAAGTGTTTAAAAAAATTAAGGTGCCTTCTCGGCCACTAGACCTTGCGCGTAAAAAGAAGATTTATACACATATTTTGCGACCCAATGTTATACATGCCTTGCATGCTTGGAGTGCTGTCTCTAATTCAGACCTCAGCAAACTGTAAGTTTTCCAGAATATCTTCTTTTTCTTTACCTTCTTTCATACCTTCTTTTTCCAGAATACCTTTTCTTTTTTCACAGGAGCCCCCTGGTTCTTCAGAAATAAATAATTATACAGAGACTTAAAATTGGACAACCTCATTACCTTCATCAAAAACTCAACAGCAGGTTTTACACAAAACCTACACACAACAAGGATGCTCATTACCCAGACAAGTTTAAATATGAACTAATAAAAATTGTACATTAACCTAAGGCCATATATGCTACCCATGTCCTCAGAAATCCCAGCCTGAACAGATAATCCTCTCCAACTTAAATTCATTTTATATTTTAGATTTTCTTTACATATACTTACTATATTACAATTTAATTACCCTGTTTTGCACTCATATTCTATTACAGCTGTTGATGTACACATCGTAGCGTAGCATCTCTCCCGGGTCCGAAATGCTTATTTCCTTATCCAGACGTTGAACTTTTGATTCGACATTCTACACCTCTAAATTATGCATTACTCCTGATTTGTTTCTTCTACCACGTGTGAGTATTCTCTGTACTAGTTTCCTCTCACTGCTACCTTTACGTTCTGAGACTAGGGTCTCTATTTTTACAAGTTGTTTATAGGACTTTCCGGCTGGAAAATTCCTTGAGGTTGGATACTTTTGGCAACCCCACCCGGAGATCATCTGAGGTGCCGGAATATTCAAGAAATAACTCTAGCTAATGCCGGTAAACGCAAAAGTATTAAAGTATCACTCGCTCTCTTTTTCTCCTCTGAGCATCACACTCGCACGCATGAATGAAGGGGGCAAGACTTGTCTGGTAACTTTTTGTCCCACGTGGATTCGGCAATACAGTTTTCTTCAGCAAATCCTCGTACTGCTTCATATAACAGCTTATTTTCATACCTATGAACAAGAATGACCAAGCAGCACATTTTGTAAAAAAATAGCCGGACATTTTCTTTCCTACCAAGTCCTAAAATTTTCTGCAAGCATGACGTTGAAAATTAATTTGTGACTTTTGCGATGTTTCAGGATTTTACTCCTTCGACTTGCTGTTATTCTACAATGAATTCGCAAATGCTGTTTTGTGGCTGCGGTTATGTAGGTTTCTTGTGACCAAATATTTATCAGCATTTCTGATACATTTTTAAGGTTCTGAATAAATACATGTTTCATAGGTGATGTTATTACGTGTTTGTTTTTGGTACTATACATGGGTAACTCAATGTTTCCCTATTATCTAATTTTAGGTAATTACGGCACCACCAAAATAAAACTCTGTTAAGAGTTTGATTATTATTCTGTTATTCGGGTTATTGCGACAGCAGGGTAGAAATATTTAAATTCCATAACAGGGAGGGAGGAGACAACGTCTCTAAATCCAAGTGACGAAGAATTATTGCCCGCAGTGTGCTTTCATACGGAACAATTTGTAGAACTTATTTAGAATTTTTCCAGCGAGAAAATATGCTTTCATTGGGATTTGAACTCTCAATGCTAATCGAATGTCCTAATACTTACACGGCGGAGTCCGCAATGGGAAAGGCAAAACTAGCTTCTAAGGGAACGGTGTTTGATAACATCGAAGCTTTTTATAGGCAGTGACAGGTAAAAAAATGCGAATTTAAAAATGACTTCTCCTCCCCCAAATTCAACAAAAAACTGACGTCCATTTCGAGGTTTAAAATACTGATGAGTGTCTTGAAATAAGAATGATTGCTTTGCAGTGCATGTTTTCATAAGTGCTAATAAAAGATAATGTTAGAGGTATTTAAGTATAAAAAGTAATCCATCAATTGCAGTAAGTAATAGCAAAATTCGGAAATTCGCAAATATTGGACATTCAAACGAAGTTCTGGTGTTTCCAAAGGCTTAGAAAATCTCTAAAATCTGGTCATAAATTTGCGCTGCGACACAGATATGATATTTCTCGTCATTAAACTTGCAAATTTGACATAATAAATGATAACAACATCAAGTTTAATTTTGAATCCTCATAATTCAACAACGAAATTCTTAAAATTTCAAGTACGTTGCAATAATAAGAAAATGTCAAATGTGGTCATCACGAAGAATATTGAAGACTATTTATTTGAGGCAAAGTGTGAAAAACATTTAAACGATTGTGGGGTTTTACTTCAATGTGCAATTCTAGGCACCCCACAAACACTAACAAGCGAATAATCGCTTTACTGTGTGAATAGAGACGTAAGAAGGGTTAACTACCCTTTATTTCTCAGAATAAATACAATCAGTTCCTAACTGGGAACGTACAGCAAAGCCTTCACCTGGGCTTGAACTGATTAAGAAATTAAACTTAACTAAGCTTAACTAAAACTATCTAAAGATATAGCCGAAGCTATCAAGATTCTAAGTAGTTGGCCCCTAAATCTTAATTAAGTCGGCGAAGCCAAACAAAGGCCTAAAGTATGGCCGAGTGTAGCAAAGCTAAGAGACGTAGCCAAAAGGCAAACGCGTGCTAATCAGAAACTAAGACTCTCTTTCTCTCGAAGTCAGTGAAACACCGATTTAAATACTACTCTTCACTCATTTGCATTCACTGCGTTTCTGAAATTACATTCTGGTAGGAAATTATAAGCTGAAACTAGAATAGATAGAAAAGATGCATAAACTTAAAATAACTTAATAAAATTAGGATAAACCTTACACGATACTTTTGAATATAGCAGTCTAAGCACCTTTGATTCGTCACCAGAATTCATCTTTTGTTGCTACAGGAGTCTTTTTTGAGTTTTTGAGCCAACGCGTTTGAAATCGTAATTCAGCTGCGTTCAATCGTGAAAATTTAATTAAGATCAAGATAATGGATTTTGGGGCACCTTTGTTCACGACACTAATGAGCAAGCACGATTGTTCCCAAGAATAGTATCATCCAAGCAGAAGTGCACTCAGTATTAAAAGTAGTATTCATATCACAATCAACAGATACTACAAGAACAGTATCTATAGCTGACAATCTTTCAGTGGCATACGCCATTCAGAACCTGGTCCGCATTTCCTAAATCTCTATCTCTTCTCTACATATAATAAAACAAAGAGTCTGTGTGTGGGGGGGGTGTCTTTCGTTCGTGTTGCGAGTAAGCTAATAGACCCAGGGCCACGAAATTTGGTACATAGGTGTATCTACACAAGAGCCAGTGCACCTCGAAGCGATTTTTTCGAAATTCGAATTAGAATTTTTTTTATTTTATGTTTTGTGACCAAATCGCGTCATTTTGAGACATAATGGGCTACAGGAAAGCGAGATTTCACTCTATACATTTCATTTTTACATCGTCGTGAAGCGTAGACACTTAGCTATTTTACGAACTTAAAATAAATTTCGTATTTCAATAAATCGATTAAATACGAATTTATTTAGGAAGGTGAGCTTAACACCTTTTCAGCGGAATTTTTTTAAAAAAAACTTATTTTAAAAAATGTGCTGTTTATTTTCCTTTGATTTTTGGACACGTTGAACTTTAATCCTTTCGACTCCTTTTAAAAAAAGAATTTTGGAAAAATAATAATATTTTGTATTTTTTTAAAATTTTTTAAATGAAGCTTCCGAATACACTTCTCACATCTCAGATATTTTAAAATGTAGTTTTGGCAACAATTTTCCTTTCTTATTGTTGTTGATAGATTTTTGATGAAATTGCATCATTTTGAATAGTTTCATTCTTTTAAAAATTTCGGTTTGGCAACAATTTTTCATCGTATTTCTTATGTTACTGTTTTTAAGAGACTGAAAAGTTTAAGAAATTAAAAAGTTGTTTCTTTTTGCAACGGTAAATTGTTTAATTACTTTATTAGGATAATTAACATTTTACAAGGGATATTGTTTATTTCATTGTAATATTATGTTTTAATTATATATAATTTTAATTATAAAAAAGTTTTGCATGATATTTTTTAATCTGTTTAAGTTCTTAATCTGTTTATACCATTTGAGTTCTTAAGATTTTGCAAAGGGAAGTTGGTTAATTTATTTATTAGGATAAGTAATATTTGTATTAAGGGATACTGCATATTTCATTGTCATTTTTTATATGTATAATACATTTTTATTGATTTCTTTTTTGATAAAGTTGTTCTGCAGAGTAAAATTCTGCGCGAAATGTTTTGTTTTTTGAGTTTCTTTCATGTTATTTTTTGCTTATTTCACTGTTTGTAAGATATTGAAACGTTTTGCATGATTTTTTTGCATGAGCCAGTGCACCTCGAAGCGAGTTTTTCGAAATTCGAATGATATTTTTTTTTTTTTAATTTTGTGTTTTCTGACGAAATCGCGTCCTTTTAAGACATAATGGGCTATAGCAAAGCGAGATTTTACTCTATTGAACAGTTTAAGAAATTGAAAGATTGTTTCTTTTTGCAAAGGTAAATTGTTTAATTAATTTATAGATCTATATTTAAAAGGGCGAGTCTTTCTGTGTGTGTAGGTGTCTTTCGTTCGTACTGCGCGTAAGCTAATAGACCCAGGCCTATGAAATCTGGTACACAAGATGCATCTAGACAAGATGAAATAGTATCAAATTGATAATTTTCTCTCATTATATGAACAACAATGGCACACAGCCATTGTTGCTGATATCAGCACGGAAAAATGAGGGCGATAATTCTGTGCTGTTTTTAAATTTAATGTTTCTCTTGGATACTGGACGTTTGTCTAGAGAAGGCAGCAGGAAGTTGGTTAATTTATTTATTAGGATGATTAATATTTGTATTAAGGGATATTGCTTATTTCATTGTATGATTTTTATATGTAATGCATTTTTAACTGAATTTTTTTAACGTTGTTCTTTGTTTCTTTTTCGATAAAATTGTTATGCAGAGTAAAATTCTGTGCAGTTTTCAAATTTAATGTTTGGTGTTCTCTTTAGGCGTTTTTCCGGTACACTTAAAAGCCAGACGAAGGCTGGCCGCGCAGCGGCTAGTTATTAATAATACGAAACTGTGATCTTCAAACATTTAAATTTCCCTCTTTACTGTACACACACGGTCGTTGGAACGAGCAAATGCGCTGGCAAAGGACGGACCTCACCGTGCAAATTCACATCTATTCCTACCGTATTAAGCTCCCCAAACGAGTCGTTAACATTTTGATTAAAAGAAAATAGCAAGACAAATCTGACCAGACACCACAAGACAGCCGCATCTATCTTTTACTTTCCCAGACTGAAAAGCAGAAGATGTGCATCTACAGCACATTTGACACACTATAATACAGCTTACGTCCCTTTCCAGTCTATTTTCAATCTATTATTAGTCTCCAATTTGTCCGATTTTGGTACAAAAGCCTACGCCAAACTCAAGGTTGTTGTGTTACTAATTGTATGTTTCCCTTAGCGTGTTTCTCTTCCGGTTCCATTTTCCATGAGATCAGGCCGCTTTGCATTTTAGTGTGAAAGCACATGCGATTTGCACATAATATGTACTCAGAGGGAGGAATGAAAAAATAGCAAATATCCCTTTCTTGAAATACTTCTGAAGGGAATGTTGTATGGAAAAAAATAGCAATCCGTTCCATAACTTAATTTATTTACAATTATTTTATTTGAAATGAAATAATTGATGTTGCAAGGGTGTAACTGAAAAATACAAATTACTTCGCAGGTACAATATTTAAAAAAAAAAAAAACATGTGAAATGAATCCTAAGCAATATAATATTCCAGTTTTCTTTTACTTTGTTTGCTATCAAATAATAAAAGAAAACGTATGACTGTTGTGAGAGGGTTTCACTATAACCTGATTGTCTTCAAAAAGCTTAGAAAGGTTCAAAATAGTATCCTTTAAGGCTCTTGCTCCCAAAGCATCCGAAAGCAGAACCTAGTTTCAAAGCTGTTTACCGGATCGAGGATATAGAAGCGAAATGCAGCATTTTCGATCGACATCGCTAAGAAAGATATCTTTAATGCCATCTCCACTCACTAGACTAACTCAAAGAAAACATGCATCAACCAAGAAAACTAATGGATATGCCTTTGCTCACCCATAATCTAACGCGCAAGATTATTTTCGTTGTGGGATGTCAATGGCTACGTCGTTATTTTAAGCCAAATCTTACTACGTTCGGCCGTATTATTACGTGCCTGCTAGTATTCGCCGATGAGCTTTAAATAAGAGTCAACTCAGTTTTAGTTATTTCTGTGAAGCTTAGGCTAGTTTTTAATTAGTTAGCATTAGACTAGTTTCCTGTGTTCTACCTTCAGACCAAATAGAGGCTTCGTATAAGCCTGGAAGGGGCCAACTGTAAATATAAATTTGCGCCATTTCTTTAATCTTTAATGTGGCGTTTCTTTAACCACATGGTGGACTGCAATGTTAACAGGAGAGGTTAATGCTAAACAAAGCAAAGAGTAAATTTTCCATTACGCTGTACTAGCAAACGTGACATAAAACGAGATAAATATTGTTTATATAATTTAATACTTTATTCTTGTAACTATTTCTAGTATCAACTACAGATGTGGGCTATCATTTTATATGTTACTCTCCCATATTTGGATATTTAAAGTTTTTAATTTACTGTGACACCAGGGTTCTCAAGGGAGTTATCAAATTACATGCACAGAGGTAAACTATGCAAGCTGGAATAAACATATTAAAGAAAGACTCGTTGAGCCGCCATAAACATTAAGCCAAACTAACGTTTTTTCATATAAACAGTGTTTGCAAAACTGAAGACAGAGCTACAAATTTCGTGTTTAGCAGAAAAACAGAAGGCACAGACTATATCACAAAAGGTCTGAATTGCAATGTATAGACGAAAATACCATCTAAGAAAGCTCTCAGCTTTATTTTATTATATGTGCAGCACCTGAAAATCTAGGCCGTAATGATGAAAACTCTCTGGAGGATCTTTTCCTCATGTGATTCAACATGAAAAAGTTACAGGCACAACAAACCTCGCTCTCATCTCTGTAGAGACGTTAGGTTATTTTGAAGCAGGTGAGATGAAAAATGAGCAGTGCCCTCGCCGGGACTCGAACCACGGACCCCTGAAATACGCGTCCAGCTTGCTGACCACTACACTACGAAGGCATGCGAAGATGGCGGGAGAAACACCTTATATACTACCCCTTTTAAAGGGCGACTGGAGATTACAGGACCCAGTCACCAAATCCTGGTGGTGAAGAATCATCATCCACCACCTTTTTTAATTTGAGCGTCACTGTAGAGACATTAGGCTATTTTGAAGCAGGTGAGATGAAAAATAAAGAATGCTTTCGCCGGGACTTGAACCATGGACCTCTGGAATACGTGCCCAGCGTGCTGACCACTACACCACGAAAGCATGCGAAAAAGGCGGAAGAAATACCTTATAACTTTATTAACATAACTCAGGAAACAATGCTCTCAAGTCTGCAGAAGAGAGATTGTGATATGACCACTGTATTCTCTATTTATTTCCAATGGGTTTCTCTCCTTGAAGTTATCTAAAAGAACAAGTTTTCGTCACACAGTCCATAAATGTTACGGCTCTGCAAGTTAGCTGATGTGGCTTAGAAAGTTACACACCATAACTTGAACACTGCAGTGTTACATTATGGGCAAAAAAATGTTTCATGTGCAGTTTGAAGGTGCATTTCAACACATAGTTGATATTCTGAACATTATCTATTTCAGATACTTTCAAAACTTTCTTGCAGATGAGTATAATTAACTATTTTCGTGTATCCCATGTTTTATGATAACGGCAAGTTTCTTTCATACGACACAAAGAAAGTTCTAAAATCTTTTACGTTTCAACGTTATCGTGCTTCCTCTACGAGATGAGAGTTCTAACTTTACTCTAATCGCTCAGTGTGCTGTAAACTTTCTGAATCGATTATTTATAGTCACTTTTAGATTAGTTTACCTAGTTTCTACAGTTCTAGATACAATCCAGAATTAAAAAGATGCATCAAGAGAAAAAACTTGCATGCTCCTTTCCGTAATAACAATATGTTGCTAAAAATCACATACACTCTTGGGCAATATGTTATCAGATGTAATAACAAGTGGAGTTTTATTTATAAATGCTGCAAACTCCATTAAAAATCACAATTTTCAAAAATGGAGCAAGTTTACCAATTCTAGTTGAATAATCAACAACAAATATAATCCTCCTTTAAGGTCATTTAGGAATGACTCAGTTCAGTCTCCGTCCGATTTCGAAAGTCAAGAATACTTTTAATATTATCGCTGTCGGAGCGAAGGCTGAAAATAGCATCAAGGAATGGAAAATATTTTTTAAATGTAAGATCTTGATAAGAAAGACTGTAAAATATAGTTATTCAAACTCTCAAACAAAAATTAAATTACCGACTGCATTTTCAAAACATTGCTGACAATTCTTCTTCGTTTTTGACAGAAAGCAAAACCTAAAGATTACAGAAAAATTTTTATATTAAACATTCTTCAGTATACGATTTGTCATTTCGACTAAATTAGATCTCCTGTCGACTGAATTAGATCTCTTGTCATTTCGACTGAAATAAATCTCTTGTTTGTTTTCGATTTTTTTAAATATAAATTTTTAAATATAAATCAAGAGATGACTAATTTTCGAAGACGTAAAAA
>KK112437.1:125369-139444 GCA_000611955.2 Stegodyphus mimosarum | reverse complement strand
AGAGTTTATATATCTTGGAAAATAAATAATATTTTTACATCTTGGGAAATTAATAAATACATATACATATATATGTTATATATTTATACCTAGAAAGATGCAGATAGATGATATTTATGTTGCATATCAGAGCATTTATTATTGTGTCTCAGATGAAGCAAAATATAAGGACAGTTCTGTTCAGTATACTTCTTGCCAAACAAGCAATATTATCATGAATGATATTGATTATAATATTGCATTTTTCAATGAACTGCAGTACTCTGAAAAACATTGCATTTGAAATATTAATACCTACACATATTACAAGTTTTATAGCTCAGAATTAGGTAATTTTCTGAAGCCGAACTACATTCTTCATTCACTCATTCTTCTACTAAATATTGTTTAATTATAATAACTATACTTTTCACGTAATGAAAAATGCAGCTTATTTCCCAGCGATGTTTGAGTTATCTTTACAAAACTCAAAACATTCATTGATCTACAGCTTAATTATGGCCATTAAGCTACCTGCAAAGAATATAGCTTCTGTATTCTTCATATACAGAATTCAAAAAATGCAACTTCTTTGTGTATGCTTTAGAATGTTTTGTATATGCGGCGCACTGTTCTATAGCATATCAGCTGAACGATAATATTTCAGAATTCATTCAGTTCAATATAAAATTACTCACATCATCTTTACCTTTGAATTATAATTTTGCTTATGCCTAGATTTTCAAAATCTACGATTACCTAGCTTATCACCTTGGTTGAAAAAAAAGTTCGAGTTGCAATATTTTAATCCCGTTAAAAGATTTGTTGATTATAATGGACATTAAATTTATTATATATGCACAAAAGGGCGGGTATTCGAAACTTTATTAATGTCTGAATGGTAGCAAAGGTTTATAATTATTTATCGGTTTTTTTCCACATACATCCATTTTCTTTCTTTGTAGAAACATCAGGTTCTATCGATGCAAGAAACATGAAAAAGGGACAATGCCCTCCACGGGATTCGAATACCGGACTTTCCGATTGCCAGCTAGACTTGCTATCCAATTAGACCACCAAGGAGCGCAGAAAAGGGGTAGAAAATACCATATATGATTCCCCTTTACAGGGTGACTAGGGATGAGGGGACCGAATCACCAAATCATGGTGATGAATTATCGCTCACCATCTTTTGCAGAGTCGCTACTTTCAGAGTCTTTTTAGAATTTTCGGTGCCCTCAGCAGCATACGAACTCCAGACCTCCGATTACGCGTCGGACGTACTTTAATTCGTACCACGAAAGCGCGCAGAAATGAAAAATAAAATACTCCTCCTTTTAAAGGACAACTGGAGAGGAGGGTAACTAGTCGCCAAACATTGTTGGTGACGAATTATCAAATTATTTTCTGACAGCATTTTAGTTAGGATGACGATTATAACGTTATATAAAAGTTTTCGGTACCCGCAAACATGAAAAATATGCAATTCCCTTGCGGGATTGGAACACCTGACTTCCCGATTGCTAGCCGGACGTGCAATCCAGTTACATTTTGAAAACACGCGAAAAGGAGATAAAAGCCTTGTATCTTTTATTCTAAGAAAAGCTCTTTCTTAATAATTTTGACATTTTAAATTCGAAAATGACATTTAAAATATTAGACCATCTCACGTTTAAAGATGATTTTACTTTTATTAAAATAAAATGATGTTAATAAAATTGATGTTAATAAAAGACCTTTACATTAGATGATCTATTAAAATATTCTTCTAACTCCAAAAACTTTGTAATTAAGATATTCTTCTAACTACGAAAAAGGAGTAATGTAGCTGTTCAGTTATAATAAGCGTAATGTAATCTCTACATTACTTTACTGCCCATTTGACCCCCCGGTTACGTTCCGAAAGCATCCCGAAAGATGAGATGAAAAATGTACCATGCTGGTATCCGCTGTTTTCTACAATCACTTTTAATAACCATCTTTAGGCTTATAAGGAATTTTCTCCTTTTTCATTACATTACCCTTCTTATGTAATAGATCCAGAGTTCGAATGCTAATTTCACAGCTTCCTGAAAAATTCTAAGCTGACATTACATTGACGCCCAAATAAAAACGGTGGACGACAATTTGTCACCTCCTAAGTTTAATGATTGTGTCCCCCCTTTTCTTCCCAGTTGCCCATAAACTGGGGAAAATATAAGGAATAATTTTCTCCCTCTCTGTTGTGTACCTTCGTGATGCAATTGGTAACATTTCTGGATCTAGAATTTGAATAGCGGTGAGGGTTAGCTGATTTTCCACGATTTTCGTTCCAATAATGTTAATATCTTTTCAGGATTTTCTAGAATACATGCTTTTTCAACACTTGATTCTACCATAATTCCATGCATTTTAGGTATTTTAGCATTGAGCTGAAGACATTAAACGCTTCGTGAGTTACTGAAACATGTTCTTCGTTATTGTTCTACTCATCTTGTTTCTCTTTTAGTTTCATGATAAAATTTCCTTTCAAATTTTCGACAAAACTTTCAGCAAACTTGGTTTGTTTTATTCATTGGACTTCCTCTGCCATTGATGGAATTTTCGATTTCAATAGAATTCATTCTAATCTGCTGAAACATATTCTTAAAATGCGTATCCTATTCTTCTTCAAACTTCATACATCCAGTTTTCAAATCAGCCTTTCTGAAAGATTTTTGAATAGCAACTTTTGTACATGTTATTGAGAAACATAACATCCAGAACGTTCAGTGATGTCTATTGCTCTGATTATAAGGCTTTGATTAAATGAAGTTTTACAGTGTCAAAACTGTTTAAGCTTCAGACACTCCATGAAAAGCTGCAAAGCCGAATAATGTTGTCATAAGTGCGGAAAAGAAGGGCACCTCAAAAAAAACTGTCCCTCAAAAAAGGATAAATTCAAAAACTGTAGGAAAGCTAACAAAGATTTTGGCCTAAAGTTGGATTATAAACATAATGGTAAAGACAATAACTGTCCCAGTAAAATTAGAGAACTAGAAATAATTCGTAACAAAATAAACTATGGATAAGTTCCTCCTAACGCAACTAAACCACCAGCACTCTAGGGGTGCAAGTCAGGACCTAGAAAAAGACACATTTAAAATGGTTTGCATTCAGGAGCCATTTTTTTAAAAGATAAAGTCTGCGGACTTTTCCAAAAACATAGACTTTATTATAACCCAAAGGAAGCAAAAGGTGTGGTAATAATAACCGACGCAGCAATTACAGTCTTGAAAATTTTCACCTCTAAGGAAGTAGTTGTAGTTAAAATCGACGGAGGAACTCCGTTTCTCCTTATCTCAGTCTGTTGCCCTCCACATTATGAACTAGATCCGATACTCTCAAGAGTAGAAAAACATGTCCAAAGATTCCAGATCTCAACCATAATCTGCGGTTATTTTAACGCCAAAAGTACGTTATGCGGTCCCAGCCCTACGGACGCAAGAGACCATAGAATGGGCGACTTAATAGCTTCCACAGGCGCAACAATCCTAAACGACCCAGATAGCCCTCTCCCCCACATTCTCCGGGGCAAGAGGTATTTCCTAGATTGATCTCTCCCTTATCATCCAAAGAAATAGCCTTTATATAGATCGATGGGAAGTGAAGTTGACCAGAGAGAAACGCTGAGAGACCATCAGGCGATAAGCTTCCAAATCCAAAATAAATTCCTCAAAACAAGGACCACGGGAAGAATGAAAATATGCCACACTAATTGGCTGCTTTTAAAAAGGGACATATCGAGTCTCTTCGAAGAAACTACCGAAACAAGGGACAGAGAAGATCTTAACCTTCAGATCCAAACAATTACAAAAAATCTTAAAGAGGCCTGCTTGGGAAACCTTAAACCCTCTTTAAGAAATCCTAATAAAGTTCCAAGGGGAGGTATAAAAACATGGCGGACGCCCCACCTTTCAGAACTTAGGAAAAAAGTAAGACGCTTTAGGCAAATATACCAAAGAACAAGAGGTCCTGATAGAAAAGTTAAAAGGAAAGACTACAAAAGGGTCGCCGCTCAATATAAAAAACAGATATTTTTGGAAAAACGAAGGTCGTGGGATCTTTATTGGGAAAGCATCAAGCTTTCCTCCCCATTCGGTACCTTCTTCAATATAATAAAGGGTAACGTATATAATCCTTTAAAGTTACGTAGCGTAAAGAAAAATAATGGTCAATGGACGACGACCACCGAGGACACAATTAAAGAAATAATTAACTCTCACTTTCCCCAGGATAACGAACAAGAAGATAGCTATATCCATAAAACGATGCGGCAAAAAGCACACGACATCCCAGACACAGGGAATGATCCTCTCAGAAGAAGAAATAGCTAGTGTAATCAGATCTACCAAAACAGGGAAGGCCCCCAGGGAAAGATGGACTCTCAGTAGAAATAGTGGAGGAACTCTTTATAGCAAACAAAAAAATTCTTTAAAATTCTAGATGAATTCCGAGAGAAGGGGTACTTTCCAGACACGTGGAAAACAGGACACCTAGTTCTCTTCCGTAAAGAAGGAAAGGACCCTACAAATCCAAACGCGTACCACCCAATCTGCCTTCTCTCGGCATGTGGCAAGATCTTAGATAAATTAATTGCAAAACGCATAACCCATTACCTGGTAGCAAACAAAAAGCTTAATGAAAAGCAATTCGGCTTCCTCCCTAAGAAAAGTACAATAGATAGACTAGAAAAACTAACGCAGCAAATTCATGAAAATAAGAAAAGGAAGATGCATACGTGCTTAATTTCTCTTGACGTGGCCTCTGCCTTTTATAACCTCTGGTGGCTGGCCAGGAGTCCTGGAGAGACTAACAGACCTAGAATGCCCACAGAATTTGTATAAAATAATAAAAAGCAACCTTAACAACAGGTCAATTGTGTATTTGAGGGATAATTAATGTAGCTACTGTATACAGTATGAAATGTATATTGCAGTAAAATAGTAACGGATAGTTGCAGGGTTCGGACAACACCCGAGTAGTCTTAGAAAGCCGTCCGGGTGTCCAGCTCTGCTGTCACCTGTCACCTGTGTATTTTAGGGACGGTATAAATGTAACCCATCTCTATCAGAAATGTGCCCCCCCAAGGGTCGAATCTAGGCCCAAACCTCTGGAATATCGTGTCGGATTCGGCACTAAAAATAGAATTTGAAGACGTCGTCACGCTGCAGTCCTATGCGGACGACTTCGTTATTATAATAGCAGGAAGTAATAGACTCAGGATAGAAGGAAAAGTTCATAAAGCTCTCTCACAGATTCAAAAATGGAGTGACAAATATAAATTAAATTCAGGATAGAAAAGACCAAGCTTATACAGTTCTTCAAAAAAAATAAGCTTTACCGCACTCTCCTTCCCCCCCCCAAGAATTAAATGGAATAATGTCTCAATCCCACGATGCGAGACGCTAAAATATCTAGGGTTCACTCTAGATCAAAAGCTAAAGTGGGTTCCCCACCTGGGAGAAATAAAAGAGAAGGCTCTAGGCATGATAAACAAATTAAACATGATGATCACCCATAGGTGGAATCTAAAAGGTAAACTCCTAAAAACCCTCTATATCCAAGCAATAGAACGTTTTTTACTCTACGGATGTCCCATCTGGTTCACTGGGACAGAGAGGCAAAAAATTAAACTCAATCAAATTCAAAGAGTGTTTCTCTTGAGTATCACGAAGGCCTTTTCAACGGCCCCAACCTCAGCATTACAAGTCCTGGCTGGTCTTCTACCGCTGGACCTAAAAGTAAACATGGAGGCAAGCATTTACAGGCTTCAACATTACAAAGAAAACCTCAAAATCGGTGATCTCCTAATCTGGAGTCATGAGTTGGAAAAAATACTTCCAACAACTCAAGATCATCCGGCGGCTAGACAAAAGATAAAATGGGATAAAGATCCCCGATGGAAGAGGGTATAGAAGCCTTCACGGACGGTTCTAAGACGAACAACAAAGTAGGAGCGGCATTTGTTGTCTTTAAAGACTCACAGCTAATCCATAGTACTCAAATTAGACTAAGTGACGAAGCCACAGTCTTCCAAGCGGAAGGTCTGGCTCTCAAAGAAGCATGTAAGTGGGTTAACCACAACATCTACAAAGATCTCCCAATTAAAATTTTTACCGACAGCCAAAGTGTTCTTCAAAGTGTAAACAAGCTAAGGATCATAAATAGAAGTGTTAAGGTGCTTAAAGAAATCTTCCATACCCTCCAGAACACACAAGACCTCTCATTAAACTGGGTGAAAGCCCATGAAGGTACCTTAAGCAATGAGCGAGCGGACGAGGAGGTTAAGAAAGCCACAGCAAAGATGGAAATATACGTAGAGGTTCCCCTTTCAGAAATCGCAGCCAATCATAAAATAAAGCAACCATGGAAAATTCCCGAGCTACATTAGTAGATTCTTCAGGAGACAGATAAGATGCGCATGTGGTACAAGTGCCTCATTAGCAGACTCATCTCACTTTATCTCGAGATGCAAACTCCTAGCGGCTACAAGAAAAGAGGTCTTCCCAACCTCACTGTCATCAATACAGATAGATCATCTAGCCAAATATCCAATAATCCTCAAAGGCATCGCGCTATTATTAAAATAGTGGCAGATAACAATGATAAATTTGTAAAAGAAATCACGATGATTAATAATCAATTGTAACGATTCTCTTATCCAGAAAGCTTCTACTTATGTAAATGTCAGTACGTGGCATAGCTTCTCTTGTATATATTGTTTATTCTTTATCTGTATGTAGCTAAAATATGTTAAAATTAATTAAGTTAAAAGTAAAAGTAAGAGGATCTTGATTGCGATCCTCAAATAAAACTATTCGTTGATGAGATTCATATATCCCGACAAATCTTCCAGTCACCGGATCGCACTGTGGTGTGCGTGCAACTGGAGATTTCACCGCAAGGCCCTCCAACTATACGATGTTCAGCCTTAGGGCATATTTACTACTAATAGACAGCATCAAAAGACCAGTACAACCTTAGCACAAAGAAAGTTGCAGCTACCCCTCCCGCCTAAGCGTGGAGGATACAGACTAAGTGTTCACATGGATTCAAAACCACTTACGAGCCAATAACCAGTCCGCTCAAGCCGATTCCTACCGCCTAACGTGGAGGAATGACTCACCGCAAAGGGGTGAGGAAACAGGTTTCCCACAGTTACTGAAGTGAAGTTACTGAAGTGGTGAGTAAATTTCGATTCAATTCCCTTCTGTTTAAAGCTACGAATCATACGAGGATCCACCATTTCACGGCTTACCGTGATTTGGCAGGCTGGAACATTAGCATGATGTCATTTAGGTTTGCAACCCCAAGATTAGTGGAATAATTGACCAGAAGAATAATGCTATTTTTATTCGTTGAAACTCTCAAACTCATCGATGAAGACTTCTTGAATAATGGGTAATGCCACGTAGGCTTTATTATTGATATCACACTTCACCGAGAGTTATATGAAATTTTAAAACATCTTGGTTTCTTGAAATTGCCTATTATTAGTGGTTTTGTCTATATGATATGTCATTTTTGTACGCACTTGCAACATCACTTAGAATTTTGCACTTTTTTTAGTTTATTTAATTTAGCCCCTCCAACATAGCGCATTTTCGTTTTCTTACCACCACAGCCCATTTTCTCTTTAGAATTTAATGTTTCGTCCAGCGTTAGTCGGTATAAAAGCTGATACTATCCCTACAAATCTTCAGATATTTCAAAAACAACCACTGCGAGGGAACCCCTCAATTCAAGACCATCGCTTCGTTCTAGTCTGTCTAACTGTTATGTTATCACTTTTTTCATCTGTCCAAACATCCTTCTGAATGCTCGAATACTTAATGTTTTTCATTTGCTACACTAACTACTCGAATTTGATCTTTAACACAGGCGCATTTATGCAGACTTCTAATGACCTCTGTAAAGTAAACTATCTAGTTAGCATCGTCTACAGATCGTCTATTCTTCGAATCTTATTTTTCAAAAAATTTTTAAATCATATTTGTGATCATTTGATTGTCTAAGCTCGTGAGCTGCTTATCTGAAATCAGAATAATCTTAAATCTTTATGCTAGTTATTAAAAAGAAACTGCAAATGTAGTGTTTATAAAAAGAGCCATCAGCCAAAAAAGCGAACTGAAATAGGAAAACAGCTATTTTCATCCTCAGAATCTGTATTTGAAAACGTCTTAGGAAATGAAAATTAAACTGAGTAACAAAACTGGCATTAATGATTTTAGTTTCTGTAGCTACTTTTTTCGTTTTAAATTTAGCTTATTTGAATTTAGAAAAAGCTGAATTTTCTGAATTTAGAAAAAGCTTTCATAATTTCTACATTGATTCCTGAATTTCATTCAGTTCTGATCATACAAATTTCTGATTTTAAAATTTCATAAAAATGGACTAAACGGTACAACTTGCTTAGTTATTTTTAAAGTTCCACTTTACATTTAGATATCTATTCAAATATTTACATTCATATCAAGTAATATTACTGTACATGTTTTTCTTATTTTCAACTAAATGTATCCTATTGCAACTTATTCAAGCAACAGTTTATAGTTTTCCTCTAAATATCACTGAGAAATAATGAAACATGGTTTTAGCCCAAAGGGGCGGTAGCCAGAAGGAATATTAGTCTCAAAACGGCATTTTATGGCTGTTCGCGCCTGCGCATCTGTAAGGTAATCTGCGCATGCGCATCTGTAATGTCATGATCAGACGAGTTTGAGAACTGCCATCGACGGTGTGTAAGGGCTGGTTATAGCCATGAGTTAATGAGGAGTAATTGTAATTTAAATATGTGTATTAATAAAGTAACGAACCAGCGTACTTATTATAAAGTGTGGTGATCATTGAGCTATCGACACAACAATGGCGTTTCACTATAAACTCACTATACTTCACTATCACCTTTTGAATTGTTACCGCCAAATATCATCGCCTTGTAGATTATAAAAGAAATTAAATAATGAAGAATCTGCATGAATTTATGTATGTTTCTCGCATTGTGAAAACATGACGGTACCTACAGCCATAAAATTATTAATAACATAATCCTCCACCCGAACATGGGCACCTGGAAGCCCGAATTTTAATTTCGAATTTGTTTTGCTCTCTCTTTCATATTTTGTAACATTTTAACGAATTTTTTACTAACAAATGCAACGATTTCAAAGCAAGCAATGGCAGCAATGTACGAAAAAAGCACTTTTATCTCCAGCGCGTGGGACTGTCTATCGGAAATTCTGAAGATATGCTGTTTTTAATATTTTGCGATATATCTGTTGAATTGAATTTTATGTGGTTTAAGAGCGAAGACCATAATATTATAAATAAAGGTAACACACAAAATGTTAAAAAAAACGCCACTTTGAGCATAATATAAAATCTGAAAGCTTTCGAGTTTTTTATTTAATAATAATAATAAGTAAAGAAAATACCAGGTATAATCAAATAATTTTAGCTCACAATGAACGCAACTAAACAAAAAACAAAGAACTGCATTGAATAAGTAAAATTTTATGTAGTCATATTTTAGTTGCAGGGAACTCGAAATATGGGTTATTTTAGTATTTATCTGAAGTAAGATAGAGCAGATAACACATCTGGAGCTTTCTTGTGATTCATTTTGCCTGTCATATAAATCTCAGTTTAAACATTCAAAACCCCACTGGTTTCTGTGTCATAAAGAAGATCCGGGTCTTCCGTAAGGCTTCTCGAATAATATGGAAATCAAGTTTAAATCACGTCTGCCAAAACTATTTTTACATTTGCATAAAAATTTCATAACATTAACAATTTTCCCTTTTATTCCTTTTAGTCTGTTATCTTGCAGGTTTAATGAACTGCAGTTGAGAAATATTCAACATAGGTCTTTAATTTTAATACGATTACCGTGCGGTATACTTTTGTTGCCTCGATGTAAAGGTTCTAGAACGTTTTTGTTAAATAAATAAATTACCTTTTCAACAGCTGTTTTTATTTTTTCAGTTTTATAATTGCTGAAGTAAGTAAATAAATATAAGCTTATCAATAACAAGAACTTTATTTTGGGGCCCAATATTTAGCTGATTGTTCTAAATTAAAGCTTCATTTGAGTTTAACAGTTATAAACAATAGAAAAGACTTAAATGACTGTTACTACAAACTAGCCGCTAAGCAGCCAGCCTTCGTCTGGCTTAAATGTACCGAAAAAATGGCTGAAGAGAACTGCGAACTACTAAACAATAAATTTAAAAACTGCACAGAATTTTACTCTGCAGAAGAACTTTATATAAAACTAGATTTTAAATTACCTGCAAAGGGGCTTTTTTTAACATTTTGTGTATTATCTTTATTTATTAAATATCATGTTCTTCGCACTTAAACCATAAAATTCAGTTCAAGAGCAATATCGCAAAATAATTTTAAATTGAGCATATCTTTAGAATTTCCAATACACAGTCTCACGCACCGGAGATAAAAACGTTTTTTCTGCACAACGTGTAAGGTTTTAGTTAAACTAACAAAGTTTTATTTTAATTTATACTTTTCTATTTCTTCTCATTTCGACTTCCCGTTAGAAGAAACGCGCGTTTTAGCTTTATGCTAATTTGAAGTGGAGCCAAGGAGTATTTAAACGAAAGGTAGAAACCTTTCAGTGTGAGAGAGCTTTTAGTCTCAGACCACTGTTACTCTATTCGACGTTCGCCTGACTAGCTAGCATTTAAATTCTAAGCCATAGCGCTTTACGTGATTGCTTATTGAAGTAATTCCAAGTGCGTCAGTATTAGTTAAATCTTGCTACGCATCATTTAGTTGAGAGGCCAACCTCGCGTTATAGCTCTGCGAGCAACGACTATTTTAATTTCTATTTAGTTTTAGTTTAAATTTAATTGTTCATTTTAGACCCAAGCGCGGTC
Source organism: Stegodyphus mimosarum (assembly GCA_000611955.2). Classification (NCBI taxonomy): domain Eukaryota; kingdom Metazoa; phylum Arthropoda; class Arachnida; order Araneae; family Eresidae; genus Stegodyphus; species Stegodyphus mimosarum. Next base: position 128,549 of record KK112437.1, on the reverse strand, counting down.
TCTACTTTCTGTATCCCTCTCGAGTTGGGAAGTGGTTGTAAATAATTTGGATTTAATAAAAGAGGATTTTAAATCCCTTTCAAGTGCAATTATTCTCCAACTTAATCACAGTATTCTACCACAGAACATAGCTGCATTCAGCTCCCTGTTCCAGATCAGGATTTAAGGAGTTCACGAAGATGTTTGCCAAGAATATGCACCGAACACTCAGTCCTGACACACGTTGCCATTGCTCGCTTTGAAATCCTTGAGTTTGTTAATCAAAAATTCGTTAAAATTTTACAAAATATGAAATCGATAATAAAACAAATTCCAAATTTCAAATTTGGGCTTCCAGATGCCCATATTCCTAGTAGGATTGTCATTCAAAACTGGATGTTATACCATTGTTTTATCACAATGCGAGAAACATACATACATTTATACAGATTCTTCATTATTTAATTTCTTCAAACATAGTACAGTTAGATAATATTTGGTGGCAGCAATCTGAAAAATGAAACGGTGATTCTACGCAAAAATCGCAAAACGAAAGCAATAGTCCCTCAGGGACAAAGCCCCTTTAGACTAACAAAAATGTATTGCATATAAAAAGTATACAATGAAATAAGCAATCCTTTAATACAAATATTAATTATTCTAATAAATAAATTAACTTGCTTCCCGTTGTCTTCTCTTGACAATCGTCCTGTGTCCAAGAGAAACATTAAATCTAAAAATTGCACAGAATCATTGCCCTGATCTTTCCGAGTAGAAACACTGCTGATATCAGCAACAATGGCAACAGTGGTGTATCAGCAACAATGATTGCGTGCCATTGTTGCTGATATATTGAGAGAGAATTATCAATTTGATGCGATTTCATTAAAAAGCATAAAGTAAAAAAAACTTATTCGAACTTTGAAAAAATCGCTTCGTGGTGCACTGGCTCTTGCCTAGATGTACCCTATGTATCAAATTTCCTATCCCTGGCTCTATTAGCTTACGCGCAGCACGAACGAAAGACACACACAGACAGATTCTTCCTTTTATATATATATAGATTTGCTTAATTATACTGTTTGGGATTTTGAGAATTTATTTATTAATTCCAGAAAAATCATGATACTTGATACACACAACACATTCAAATAACTAATGAGTATGTTAATAATTTGTTAATAATTTCTCACATGAAATTTTGCTTCTAAATTTAACTAAACATTATTGACTAAAGAATAAATATATATAAGAGCATCTTATGCCTCATTAAAGCATTTATTTAATTTTTTACAACTGCAAAATCTACATACGGCGTGTTTAGGATTAGTACTTTGGCACATTTATTTCTTCAGCTTCTACCATTTTCATACGTTTTTCAAAGTTTTTCTTAGAAATCGCTATAAATGTCTTACCTCTTTTTCCTTAACCGCATGGGTATTTACCAGAAAACTAATAAGAAGTAGACGTGATGGCGGATAAAACAATATAAGCGAAATAGAGGTTCCATATCTCTGGTTCTGCCAGTGGTCAACTCGATATAACAGCTCAAAGCTTGCAGTTTGGCTTAAGTTCAAGTTCTAGCACTATTATGTGGTTTTTAACATGTGTAATATGAATACGACGATGATTTTCTCATGAAAGTATTCAACGCTTTTTGGCAGAAATCCCATTGTGGCTTGTCAGATCCAGTTGTTTAATCCATGAAAGCCGTTGAAGATCTCCAGAACTATGCATTTGTTTGAATAAGCATTCACTGTAATTGTATGTTTAACTTTTACTAGACATTCGAATTACACATATTTTTACTAACATATTTCACTAAAAATACGACTCTACTAACCGCGATGTACCTCTCCCCTTCCGCCAAAAAGAGAAAAGCAATAAGGTAAACTTTTCTTTACTTTCAATTCAGAAAAGTTTGCAAAAGAAGGAATATCATTGCATTTCTTTTTATCCGAAGTACAGCTAATAACACTGTAGAGTTATATATACGTAGGTGTTTATATTTCAAAATTCCGGGAACACTTCAAAAAATTTATTGTAGCTAAATGAGTAGCATTGGAAAGAAGCGAAGCTCATTATTTCAAAGTGCAAAGTTTATGGAGTTATGTAAAAGGACCTTGTTTATGTTTCTGCTCTTGCAGATGATGCTATGGAATGGAAAAGGAGAATTGAACAAGTGGCAGCCACACTCTCGGAAGACACTGTGCCGTGTGTATCAAGTCGACGCTTATAGAATCCCACATGGTTCCCATATATTGCATTTGTAAAATGAGTATTGTTGAAAACACTTATAACTTTACTTTCTAGTATGATGTACTTCGTAATGCTACACGTTTGGCTACAATAATTTTTTTAAAGTGTTGCCGGACTTTTGAAACATGTTGTATTAATACATTTCCGACCTTCTTAGATTGACAAGCGAGTTCTCTTTCCAGTCTGAATTAAGGCGGTAAAGTACTGAGAACGTTTAAATAACTTTTTATTAAATCTTTAAATTAGATAGATGGCACCATTTATGCTTATATAAAGCCTCAACCACTTTATATACATATATGTAACATGTAAGCAATATATATATATATATATATATATATATATATATATATGTGTGTGTGTGTGTGTGTGTGTGTGAATATAAAACATTCCAACCCTACATTCTAACAATACTGAAACAACTAATTTGCATTCTGGTGACGATTACGAAAAGAAGTAACTATAGTAAAGAATTTAATCATAATAATTGATCAATTAGCATAAAATGTCTTATATGTGTCCCCACCCAGAAATTTAACTAATCGAGAACGAATGTCTTAATTACTTCGTACGAGATTTATATTCTCAAATCTAAAAGCTTGAGCCAAATCTTATAAAATCTCATTTAAATCAATGTTTATTTCTTACGTCTCAATACATATTTTCTATTACACCTAAATTTAAATTTAACATTTTCGAAGAACATTTTTGTTCACTATTTCCTTTTTCATAAATCTCCTTCGGTATTCCTGGAAAGAAAAATACACTCACGTTTGTGAAAATTGCAACACCAAGAAGAAATCGTCATAATTGAATGCAATTTAATACACAGTTGAGTGGTAGTGGTACAAATAAATGATTAAATGTTCAAAGCAAACAAACAAGAACAAGAGATCAGAATCAGTATTTTGTGTGGCCACCACACGCCGCAAAAGTGCTGCT
>KK112437.1:84009-110921 GCA_000611955.2 Stegodyphus mimosarum | reverse complement strand
GGTTGCCAGATTGGCGACTTTATCGCCCATTTGGCGACCAAATCGGCGATATCCCATGGTCCAATCGGGAAGCTTCTAGAATAACTTCCTGTCGAGATATTTCTCGAAACCTGTGGAACTTAAGGAAAAGCTATATAAACCCCTGCGTTTCGGAGAGCCGGGGTTGCGAGTAGTGTGATTAGTTGTGAGGATTGCGAGAATAGCTGCTTACTGTGAGTGCTAAGCAACGCGACAGTTTTGTGAACGGAAAGCGATCGAGATAGTGCTTTGCCGTGAAGCTACTTTTACAGTATAGCTTGACAGTGTATTGGTGATTGTTCCACGGTGTTTATTATAAGTTTAGTGTTGCCGTGAAGCTACCTTTACAGTTACAGCCGGAAGCTGTGTTGCTGATTGTTTCAGCGTATTTATTGTAGATTTTCGACGCTTTTAAAGGTAATTTTGGAACTGTGCTGTAAATAGTGATTCCTGTAAATAAATTGTGCTTTTTATTGTTCTGCATCGTGTTTTCATTGGATACTCTCAAATCTACGAACCCGTAAAACGCAACAATATGATACAGTTTTCCCTAATAGGCATTCCTCCTTTAGACAATAACCTCCGCGCGTTTTGCCACGATAAGAAAAAAAGAGATGAAGAAAAAGAAGGAAAGGAAAAATAAATGAAATAGAATGAATGTTTACTAACTTTATTATGATTAACACACTGTTTATTAGTTCAAATATTGATGATCAATAACATTTTATTTAATTGGATTGATGATATAGCCACAAAAAAGGAAGTGAAAGGTTTATCTTCTAGATACGTTATTTGTCAGCGTAGAGATACATACTGATGAAATAAAGATGCATTATAATATGCATTGCATTTAAACTACTTGATTTTTTAATTTTAATTTTACTTAATTTAATTTTAAAGCTTTCCAGAAGGTGCTGCTATTTTCACTACGCAAAGTTTCGTATTCTTGCAAAATAGAAACTGTTGCTAGTTCGTTTGGGAAAATAATTTTACATGATTCGTGCCCAAAAGATCTAATGCAAATAAGTTTACGATTTGAATAATTAACTTTTCTTTACTAAACAAATTTCCATATGGCATTAATTTTGATGGAAAAACATCTCATTTTTTCTCCCTATCATTCCGTAGTGCTACTTCGAACAGTTCGTCATTTTGTGCGTAACAACGTTTTAGCTTAAAATTCCTTCAGGAGTTATATAGCATTTCGTATAAAGCTGTGTCAAGCAATGTGACGTGAATATGGAAATATTCATAATACGCAAATGATTCAATTGGGTTTGAAGTTGATTTTGCTAAAGTAAAGAGCAGCTTAGCAGAAATTGAAAAAAAGCTTGGTATTGAATAATTGGATTCTCTCAGAGTAATTGGTTGTATTATGTCTTTCATAATGCAATCAATTATGCAACCATTGGCATACTGCAACCAGTTACTCGGAGAGAAGACAAAAGAGTGATTTAACTTACTAGTATAGTGGATTTAATAACGAACTTATGAAACAAACAGACTAGTCTCATAGATAATACGCAGTTTCAAGAAAGGCTTATAAAAATTAACGACTCAAAAACTTTTAAATTATCACATGGTTATTAGGGAAATTTATCCCAATGCTGGATGCAGCATTTCAGTTTGCCAAGAAATAAGCATCGGTGTTCCTGGTTACAAATGCATGTGTGACGAAAGGAAGGATGTACGGGTCTGAGTATTGTACGATTTGAACACATAATATAAATTAATTTATTTGTACATTAATAAAAATAATATTTAATTATTTTGTTATTTACTTTAAATACGGATCACCATTTATATACCGGTATTAAAAATGATAAAAAATATTCTTTGATTTTAGTACCATTTTACGTGCACTTTATTTGCGTTAATGCGGAAGTTTTCCTTTGACGTATTATTTTAAGTACTTTATTAGCTGCATTAATGTATACAGGTATATCCATGTAATATCACTGATAGAAAAGTTGTTCCTACATTAATCCCACAATGTTATTAATTCATAGTTAACAATAAACTTTCATTCATATGCGTATACAAACGTAATAATGGTCATACAAGAATAAAGTGCCGAACTATTAGACTTACTTAACTAATAATGGCCATGTACCAAAATAATTACGTTTACATGTCTTGGCAACTGGTCGGCGAGGTGCAGGTATCTACGACATGTGCGAGGGAACATTGTAGTAGACACATTCTCCGGTTATGCAAATTAAGCAGCCTAACTTCCTGGATATAGCTGCAAGGGTATTAATGAAGTCTTGATAGCTTTTCATCCATCTTTCCAAAACTGCTGAAAGTGTTATTCATCCTATCAGACTACATAGTACTTGTCATTTAGGATATAATGACAATGTTCTCTTGTGCATGCAAAACTCATTAATCTTAGTTTATGAAGACTATGGTAATATCTGTGTTGGTTGAAGTCTTCTGAACTCCATGGAAGGCAGTGTTTACTGCCTATTGCGAGACGGTTATTAAACGTCATTCTTATAAACCTGGAATATGAAATGAATGATATTTCCTGTCTTTGGTGCGAAGGCATCCTTCTCCTTAGGCAGATAGCCCTCGAGTGCTTTGCCATATTTCGAATAAACCAAACCAACCCAATCCATTCTTCGGTTATTACCACCCTCTCAGCGCCGGTGGTCTCATTTTTGTAGGATCTGTGGACACTCGTTCTTTTTACGATGTATGATGCTCACTAAAACTTGTCTTGAACTCACATATTATAGGGTTTAACAGCTGTTATACATGAAAACCACATAACATTCGGCCCCTCAGCGACGAAGTGTTTCATCCTCTTTAACCCTTCTATCTGCTGCAAAACATCTGTACTTTTAAACTTAGAATGAAGTATAACTGCTAAAACTCTGCGCTGTTATATCATGTATCTATTCTTCTTTTTCAGCTGCTTTCATTGTAGAGATAACAGACAAAATCTATCATCAGAATCAGAAAACAACTATATCTATTACGTTTTAATAAGTTTGAACATTTTAGTCACTTTTGAATCTCATGATTCCCACGCTCTGTATCTTTTTCGCCAAATCTCATCACTTTTATTTCCTTGTATGATGAAAAATGAAGTATTGTAATCGTGAAAAATTTCGGGTATCATATTTCAACAGAAGTATCCATCTATTTAAAATGGATCCAAGAGGGATTTGTTTTCGTGATGTCTGCACGTAAGTACGTACTGCCATAACTCAAAACCTTATCAGCCGTAAAAAGTTGACACTTTTTATATGAGACAACTAGAAAATATAGTTGTGTACATCACTTTTTATTGCAAATACCCGCTTTAAAAGTCATTATTCGGCCTTATCTTCCGCAATCCTTGGACTTAATCACATACTCCTAATTTAGAAATGTTTTAAATGACGAAATTGACCGGGATATTTCAGGAAAATCTTCAGCTTTTGATGTCAGTTTCAGCCTTCCTTGAGGGTTGCGTAAATTAATTTAATATAATTTAAGGTAACAATTTTAAATGAAGTGCAACAAAAAAGACAGAAGTGAAATGACGAAAATTGGCAGTGTCATTTAGACAAATAAGGAAACATTTAGACAAATAAAGAAACATTTAGACAAATAAAAACATTTAGACAAATAAGGAAATTTAACTTTTAATGCTCTCTCTCCAGGTTCTTATATTTACATCTAGAAACGTTTTATCTCGTTATAAAAGAATAGAAATACAAGAAATCTGACATAAGAAACAAAATTGACCTGGGTATTTTAATTTCAGAATTTGCAATTTTTTATGTCATTTCAGCTTGAGGTATGGGATCGGATTTCAACTTGAGTTGTGGGATTATGTTAGAATAATTCGAGGAAACAAGTAGAGTAAAAAATAAGAAGTGTTTTAAATGACAAAAATATCTACATTTTGGCGGTGTAAAATTTTAAAAAATTATTGATTTTGGGCAAATAACGAAATCTAACTTTAAATGCCATCTCCCGTTTCCTGTAATTATATTTAGGAAAGTTTTATACTCATTATGAAAAAAATAAAAATACAAGAAATTTGACTCCCGTACAAAAAAAAAAACTGACTTGGGTATTTAATTTCAAAATTTGCAACTTTTGATGTCATTTTCAACTTTCCTCGAAGGATCGCTTTGTTAAGTTAGTAAGTGCAGCAAAAAATGTGTATAATTTCATACGCCGTACAAAAACGTCACGTGAAGTCTACAATAGTTCTATTAATTTGCTTCTCCGTTTAGAGATTTTTCCACACTCAATTTCTAGAGTAAGTATTATTTGTGAACCAGTTCAAGCAATATCCAGCGTAAAAGAAGGCAAATTTTTTTATTCATTAACATTTAAATTGTACTAAAGGACGTTCAGTTGAAGCATCTGATTTTTTATACTGAAATATATTCAAATTATTCATTTTTTCTTCCATTCGTTTTTCTTATTATTTAGTTTTACTTCCTTCACATATTCACTTTTCTCTTAAATTATTAAATATATCTTTATTCAGTTTCTACAATAATTTACTGTAATTTCTAAAGCGGAGAGTACATAAAAGATATTTTAAGTGCAGATAATAAAACGATTTTACGTTCACCAAATACTTAAAATATTTAGCTCCGGAAAAAGGGGTATTATGAAAATATTTTCTTTAACAAAAGACTTTGTAAAATAACTGCATATTTTATTTTTCAGTTTTAAAAAGCTAGATTTTCCAAAAAAACTGGTATTCTAAAAATAAAGTCTTAGTACAAAAAAGGGGAAAATTATTCTCCAGTGAATAACACTTTTTTCTTCTGTTTTTGCTAAACTCTAATGCGAAACTCCAAACATCCATTCAGTTCTTTTTTTTTTCATACAATGACTGCAAGCTTAGGACTGCTTAGTTTGCAAACGTGAAGAAAAGAAGATATGTTTTTATTTCTCTGTAAGAAAAAAATACGCTACAACTTTCTAAAATAGTTAATTTTTTTAGGAATCTATTTATCACAGTTTATTATGCTTAAGATCACAGTTTCACTCAGTTAAGCAGTGATATTATTACTGAGAGACAAAACTGAAGTATTTTGTGTTACGGAATCAGCTACTTTCATTTATTTAAAATGAGAGAGACATATTCAATTTAAGCAAAGCATGTGAAAATTATGTCTCTGTAAAGCATCATCTCAGTTTTGATCAAAAGCGTCTAAGAGAAAGAATTCAAGTTGTCTCATACCTGTCCTTACTGTTAACCTCTTTATATGATATTGTATGGACTGGTGTAAAGTACCCCGATTTAATAAAATCATTGTACAGTCCGTTGGGCATTTTAAAGCCGACAACATGAAAAATATTCTATGCTCTCTAGGAGATTTGAAACAGGGACTTGAAAATCTAAGTAAAAAAACTATCCATTGGTAGCCTAAGAGAGATAGATGGGCTCGATTTCCTAAACTGGAAACCCAGGCTAAACCTGTTATGGATGCAGACCAAGGCGTGTAATTTTTGTCAGTAGTAAACGCCACTGATATAAATTATATTTTATAAGAAGTATTTTTGGAAATAACTTACTATTCAATATTCACCATTCAAAGGTACTTATACAAAAAGTAGATTTTACTTTTTTATATATTTTAATTTTCATAATTTTAACTTAGTATGTGTTATACACTAACATATTTAGAGAATAATCTTACTTTTCCTTGAAGAAAATGTGTGAAACAAGAACCTAAAGAATCTTTACCGGTTTTACCAGAATCCTCAGTTGAATTACAGACATATGACAAATTAATGCACTTAAATTATTTATCGATTAAGTAATGAAGTATTTGAACGAAATACACTGTTATACAAAAAAACGACGCACCAAGAAGGATTTATCCGAATGGGACGAAAATCGGTAGAAGTGATGTACATGGACAGAAAAACAAATGATTACAGTTTGAGAAAAATTGGATGATTTATTGAAGTGATAGAGCTTCACAAAGTGAAAAAGTCAGTAATGCGTTTGTTCACCTCTGGCCCTTATGCAAGCAATTATTCGGCTTGGCATTGATTGATAGAGGTTGCGGATGTCCTCCTGAAGGATATTGCGCCAAATTCTGTCCAACTGGAGCCTTAGATCGTCAACATTCCGAGCTGGTTGGAGGGCCCTGCCCATAATGCTCCAAACGTGCTCAATAGGAGAGAGATCCGCCGATCTTGCTGCCCAAGGTAATGTTCGACAAGCACTAAGGCAAATAGTAGAAACATGTGCAGTGTGGGGGCGGGCATTATCGTTTTGAAATGTAAGCCCATGGTGACGTGATATGAAGGGCAACACAACGGTCCTTAGAACTTCGTCAACGTACCGCTGTGCTGTAAGGTTACGAAGGATGACAACCAAAGGGGTCCTACTATGAAATGAAATGGCATCACTCCTGATTTTCGGCCTGTCTGCCGGAAGACAGTCAGGTTGGTATCGCACCGCTGTCCGGGGTGTCTCCAGACTCGCCTTCGCTGGTCATCGGGGCTCAGTTCAAATTGGGACTCATCGCTGAAGAATATTATACTCCAGTCAGTGACATTACAATGCGATTGAGCCCGACAACACTGCAAACGAGCTTGGTGTTGTACAGAGGTCAATGGTAGTCGGTGCAAGGGGCGCTGTAACCTCATCTCCTTTCTGTGAGCCGTCTATGAATGGTCTTTGCTGTAACTGAAGCGCTATTTGCACGTACAATCGATGATAACGATGCATCTGGGGGTGGGAGTGCCGCTCTGACGATTGCTCAGTCTTCACGTTCTGTCGTTTCTCTATGCTTACCGCTTCCTTCTTGACGCTGTGTGCGGATATGGTTCACCCATTCCTGCCAACATCGTCTAACAGTGGCATTGCTCGTGCTCAAACGTCGAGCTATTCGCCGATAAGGCCAACCGGCTTCTTTGAGCTCAACTACACGATCTCTCTCAAATTCTGACATCTGCGCATATCGTTCGCGCACCTGTATGCGAGGCATAGTTTCTGTCTTCCAGAGTACACGGAATGAAATTCGTGAAGAATTTATGACCTGGAATCGTAATTTCTCCTCTTAAATATCCTGCCAGTTGCGCAGATCAGATGCGCTATAGCGACAACCGTTCATTCATTGGCAGCCAAAATGTAAAACTTTGCATCTTCCGTCCAAACCTGTATGCATGTCATTTTTGTGTCCAATTTGCTTTATATCTTCTCGGTGCGTCGTTTTTTTTTCCTAAGAGTGCATATAATTACAAAACGTCTTTCAAACGTGGAAAAATTATTTCTTCCAGTGAGCCATGTATTCCATGACATTGTTGCGCTCTACAGGTTCGTGGATTTGGAGTAATTGATGATAACACTTGATGAAGAATCAGAACACGATTTATTCGCCAGTATTACGCAGGACAGTTCCAAAGCCATGTTTACAGTCACCAAAAACTACGATAAACACACTGAAACAATCAGCAACACAGACTTCAGGCTATAACGGTGAAGAAATATTCACGGTAAAGCACTAAAACACAGATCCCGACTCGATCGATCGTTTTCAAGTTAATCTCTGATTTCAAAACACACTATTTTCTCCCAGAACAGGCAGGGTGTATAAAGCTTTAGCACACCGTCCGCAACATTGTCTAGCAAAACGCTAAAAATGTGTTCTGAAATGTTCTCGTTCTGTCTATGACAAATTGCCAGTTTTTCGCCAAATGCGGATTTGGCGCCACACCTGGCATCTCTGCCTGTCTCTGAGACTTTTGGCAACCCTAAACTCGCTTTGCGGAGAAGCTAGCTCCTCGCGTAGCCGCTAGACATTTCACAACAATATTTATGTCCCAACTATCTTCAAATTAATTTTGGAATTTTATATTTTATGTCATCTTGCTGACTATATGTCACTTAATAATCTAAAATTTTAAATGAAAAAATTGTAGGTTTATTATTCTTTATTCTATAGTAATTTAATAATCATTGAATCAAATGACAATGTTTCAGTAAATTGGTTACTTTAATAGAAAAGTTTTAGTGAAATGGTGGATTTAATTTTTCCAGTCCGTTCTGCAATAATTTTGTTTTATTTTATAATACATTGGTTTACATTTACAGTGGTTTTATTTACGTTATGTTTTTTACATAATATTACATTCGTTTCCATCCATTTTTATATTACACATTCCTCTCTGGTCAGTTGCAATTGCTCAGTTCAATGAAAGTGCCCAAGGATTCATCAAGTGTATATGTAAAACTATAAGGTATTTCTCCCGCCTTCTTAGCATGCGTTCATGGTGTAGTAGCCAGCACACTCGGCGCGTATTCGAGAGGTCTGTGGTTCGAGTCCCAGCAAGGGCGTTGCTCATTTTTCATCAGTTCCAAATGATTTACGTCTTCTTTAAAGGTGATCGAGCAAGAAGATGCGACCATCTATGATGGTCAATATCCTTGCTTATTATATTCTTAGGGATACTTTACATTTATAAAGGTGATTGCTATGAAAGGTTCCATTATATATGTTATAACATAGTTTGATGCTGCATAATTTCCGAGGAAGATTTCATTTAATAATGCTAGACTTGGAAGAAATTTTCTTGCTGCATGGAAAACGTCTTGTTCTATTTCGCTCAATTTCACTTTTATACTCTGTCAATTGTTTAATTTTTCGATGTATTTCTTACCTCTCTAAATAAAATATTTCCAAGAGCAATTTTTTTTAGGTAATTACTTTCCATCAAAATATTTACTTTTGGATTAAGCTTTTTCCGTCATTTTACGTTCCGAGAATATTTTCAAAAGGTGATCCATTTAAAATTATTCAAATTTTTTTTATTTTACTGTCCATTTTCCAAGTACGAAACACAACTTTAATGGGTAAAGAGAACTTTCACAAATCAGTCTTTTTGTGTATCTTTCGAGCTGCCGAAAGCGTATATCTAGAAAGCACGATTATTAAAATCATTTCTTATTTCTCTAAAATTCGGGCCAGTTTCCAGAACATATTCTGATGTCGAATATACTGCGCTAAATTTCGTAATTTTCCCTTTACACACTGATGGGGGGGTATGATCTATTTATGTGCATACTAAAGACTGTTTTACCCAATACAGAGTCATTAATTCCCATAATAAACAAGTTTTGTTTTTCGTAGATTCTTCTTCAGTGGCTGAATTACGTGAAACTTTCCCCATGATAAAGATAGAACAAAATTAGTCAACAAATTTGATTCTCAATACCACCAAGATTGTGTTGTGCAAAATAAAAAATGTTTCATTTTTAACTAATTAAAACACAAAGAATACATTGGAAAAGTAATGAGTTACAGTAGTAATTATAAACTTTCCTGTGAGAGTACGATATAGAAAGTTGGATTTTATTTTTACTCAGTCTTCCCCTTCTCAGAGGTAAAACTATTTTCATTATATTCTCTACTTGACTTTTAGAAACTTCATAATTAGAAGCATTAGCTTTGAATAAATATTTAAGAAAACAAGCAAATAGCCATCTTCGTTTTGTACCCTGTATGTATATTTACACGCAAATACGCATTTTAAAAAGCATAATACATTAAATTCAAATTTCTTTATCAATTCCAGTTTAAATCATTAAATCAGGAACTTCAAAATAATTTTTCACTGCTCAGTTTTTAGAAAAGTAAATCGGGTGAAAAATGCAATTGCTGACTGGAATTCCAAAGAAAATGTTTCCCATTTCTTTCGCTATTTGTTTTTCATTGCTGTTTCCCTTTTATTTGTATTTTCCAATTTTTTTTAAACTTTTCGCTTTCAAAATTGAATTTTTCCTTTCTTTTACCATCTTTATTTTCTGTTCAGGGTATATTGAAAAATATTGTAATATTTAACAGTTAGTTTTAAATTTTGGTTAGTCGCATTAGCGATTGATGGTATGCATTTATATAAGAATATGTTTTATAAAAACTTCTTACTATGGAGATTTTAGAAATTTAAAATAGAAGCCGAATGTAAATTCATTTCCCGATAAAAATACCATTTACACACCTCCAAGTTGCGGAATCAAAAACTGATGATGAAAAGAAATTAAAATGTTTTGAAACAAAATCTTCTATTCATTAAAACATCTTAATAAGATAATTTTAAAAGGTATTGGATCAGGAAACTGGCTTCTGAGGATGAGTTATTTTACATTTTAATGTAAGTAGTAGTTATAAAGTTACGTTATAAAAGTTACATTTTAATGCAAGAAAGCTGCTCCTCATTTCAGTGAAATTCAGTCTAGAAAACAAGTTACATATTCTTGTAGCTACAGATAAATATTAAGTTTAGAAATATAACTTATGTTTTTATAATTGGCACAGTAATTGATTTCAAAAGCAAAAACGTCTTCTCACCTAGATGCCATTCTCCAAACAAATAGGCATATTTTTCAGTTGGGAAACCGAAACTGTTTTGAACGTTTTTGAACTATGAAAGAAATCTGAGGAATAAGAATATGAGATACTGTAAGACGTTATATCAGATTTCTGGAAATCCATGCTCAATTAAATAAATGTCTTGACCCCAAACTTATTTCAGACCTCATTTAGAATCTTGTTTTAAAATTAGATATCTTTCAAATACAAATTTTTCAAAATAATACCAAAATAATACAGAAACAGTAAGTTTGTAAGGGATTTTTCTTTTGCCTTGCCATATGCTTCTTTGGAGGAATTGGAAGAATTTCTAGCTGGAAAATGGGATGTCCGAAGTTCGAATCTGATCGACGGCATTACTTTCTTGTCTCCGCCTCCGATATAGTCTCTACATTGGCTTCAGAACTAAAATATGCTGGTCAATTATTCTTCACCACTAGGATTTGGCGATTGTGTCCCCTCCTCCCCAGTCGCCCCTTAAAAGAGGGAGAATGCAATAGACTTCACTCCTTCCATACGGTCAGCTTTCATTACACTTGGAAGCACCTCCAGCTGACAGTTGGAAGATTCGAATCCCACAAAGAGGCATTGCTGATTTTTCTTGCTTTCTGCTCCGATAATTTAAGTAACGGCATGTTCGTCACAGGAAAAAAAAAGGGGAGACAGTTCTATATCTTCCGTTCTAGTGGGTCAATTAACAAAATCTAAATTGCGTTTTTCAAGTCTCGAAAGCGCGACTTAGGATATATATTAGATTTATATATAGCATTGTTCTAATATAGGTATTTTAACACAAAGTCGGACTTTTCCTGAAATGACATGCCATTTGCGTTTTTCAAGTCTCGAAAGCGCGACTTAGGATATATATTAGATTTATATATAGCATTGTTCTAATATAGGTATTTTAACACAAAGTCGGACTTTTCCTGAAATGACATGCCATTTTTTCTTCCATATTTCGATTCTACTATTCAAATTATGCCCAAATATTAAATTTTATAAAATTTGGGGAGGAATTTACGGAGAAATTCAAAAATTTGTATTGGCGCATTTTTTTTTCAGTTTGCGCCAAGAAAAATTCATTTGGCGAACTTTTTAATATATGGCAACTTATTTTCCTTTCCCTTTTCATATTCTGAATGAGCGGAAAATAGTCACATTGTTCCTACTTTCAAATAATTTTCGCAAAGTGCCTTAACCATATTTGATGTTATTATCGCTTTCAATAAATATACCAAATTTCAAAACGTGCCAATGTATAAATTCACGTATATCTTATGAAATTTTGAATAAAAAAACTCTAATTTTTGCAGGTATGCTTAGAAATACATCTACTTTAAGATGATGGCAAAAATTGTACAGATTATAATTCAAACTTTTTTTGCAAAAATTTATAAAAATTATTTAAAAATACAAATTTTTAAAATAAATCATAAAAAAGGGGCGAATTTTATTTGGAATGAAGCTAAATTTCGAAATGGGAAAGGAACAATGAAATAAGTTTAATAAAAAAGATAGATTAATAAATGTATCCCAAATTCAATTAGCAATGAAGAGTTAAAATTTTGAGAGCTAAATTTTAAAAACTATTCGTCCGGTTTTTACAAAACTTGACTCTTTGGCATAATTTGAGTCGTAGAATCGAAATATGGAAAACAAATTGGCATGTCATTTTAGAAAAAGTTCGATTTTGTATCAAAATATCTGTATTAGAAAAATGCTATATATAAATCTAATCTGCATCTTAAATCGCGCTTTCGAGGCATGAAAAATGCAAGTTGAATTTCGTCAATCGGCCCAGTAGAACAGGAGATATAGAACTGTCCCATTTTTTTTCGCAGTGTACAAGTTCTCCTTGTTTCATAAGAAACAGCAAATCATACGTCAATTTAAAAATCTATAGTATTAGAAAATATATTTGTGAAACTGTTTTAAAATTTTATAGCAATATTAAACGTCATCAAAACAACATAGTTCATTCAGAATCCCTTTAGAAAAACACTTATACTCAGCCTATACTCTGTTTCTGAAACAATCAGCATAATTAAGGTGCAGTAACCTTGCCCTCTTTGACAAATGGAAAAAGTTTTAGTACTCTTCACAGATACGCACCTGCTAACGACAGCTGACCTGCAACCAAATAGACGAGACCTACTTTTCGGAACTTGGAGCTACTGTATGCTTGTACGCAATTTTCGGGAAACCAAATATCATTTAAAAGATAGCTTTAGTATCCTGACAATTTACTTTATACAGGTTCACTTAAATGATATACGCATAATATTGGCTAACATTATTCTGTAAATATAATGTTTATCAGGAATATTTTAATAAATTATAAATAAAATAAAACTAATGCACGTTTTATTCTTAGTAAGTCTTTAAATAAAAATAGTGCGTTACTCACTGATCGTCTGCTACTTTTAATACGTAAGAATAATTCGAAACATGTTTTCTAATCCTTTCTGCTAGATTATCATTTTTAGAGTTGCGACCGAAACTCAGAAATTGTTGCATGTTCTATGCATTTTAAACTTCGAAAGAGTAATTGCGAGTTTACGATTAAAGCAAAATTATAATTGTCCGAATGTCAGTTATAATTTTGTCCGAATGGCAACAGTAGATAATAGTCTGTTGGCATTTTGTTAAATGTAATTAGCTCAGTTTTAAGATAGAACTTTGTAAACAGCTTTATGCTTGCAAACGTTTTAATTAATTTGTGTTAGGATTATCAAAAATTGTAATTTCATTTCAAGAATCACTATAAATTCCAAGAAGAAGCGCCTTGCCATGGACAAAAATTAATTAAACAAATTTCATATTTTAAATGATTTGAATATTAAATTCAAATAATTTCCATGTTTATTAAAAACATGGAAATTTAATTATTTTCTCTGTAATAACACGTATGAAGTTATTACTGAAACTTAAAGAAGCCAGGTTTCTTATCATTATACTTAAATGTGTCTGAAATTATCATTCTACTTTCCTATTGATATTTTACCTCTGACAGCCGAATACCTAAAACAATAAATGAATTCCATACAACTGCCTTTGCATAAACTCCTAACATTTCTTAAAACTCGTGTTATCCTTTTAAGTTCTGTTTTCCTTGCAAGTATAAATGTTATAAAAGTTTATAAAAGTTGGATCATTAGAATCTATAACCACTTAGCTAAAATATGCAGAATGTCCCTCTCAAATCACCAGAGACAAGACCAATTATGCTAATGAATTGAGTTTCAACCATTTGCACAGATTTTGGGCGAGGACCAATTTCCTTCCACTACTGGATCTGTCGTCCCTAACTAATGGACATGCAAATTAACACAATCCCACAATCCCTCCGTCACGTCCCTAACTTTTACCAGCACAGAAACCAATCTTGGATAAGAATTTTGGAATTAAGGCAAAAGTTTTTTTCATTTTTTAAATCCCCGTACTTAAGTTTTCCTTGTAATAAAACGGTCTTTTGTGTTTCTCATTAAAGTAACGGCGGAAAATTCAGTTCACTTGAAGGGGGATTTTATTGGGGTTTAGTGATTTAAGTCTCTTGGTGAAAAATATGAAAGTTTTTCTTTCCTGCTAGAGTATCTGTTAGATGTTCACAAGGTATGTGAAAGAATTAAAAAACTAAAAGAACTGAAGTTTCTCATACAGCAATTTTATTTTGACAAGCAATAAAAGAACTTAAAAAGGGTGTTTGCAGCTGATTAGTGTCTTCATAAAGACTTAAAAAGTTAGACTGGGAGATTAAGTTTTCAAGATTTCAAAACTTATTACTTCGTGAATTTTTTTATATAAATTGTAAGATACGAAAGAAATCTTGTACGTGCAAATTTATACGCATATTAATTTTGTAAAAATACTTGTAAACATTTCCGAACAAAATTGGATAAATTCCAAGGACTTAACCCTTTATGTTCCAAATTACTTTATTTTTTGAAAAAGAGTTTGGAACATTCTTATTATATTTCTTTATGCATGAGAAACATCTCGCATTAAAGTTTGAAAAATGTTCTTAGGTTATCATTGTTTTTTTTAGTTTAAACCTGGCGCTTTAAAGTCCCGTTGGGATAAAAATGAGTGATTTTATTGATGAGACTTTAAACTCACGCAGGTAAATAAAGGGTTAAAGCATCCTTTTTTAGCTCTTGTGGTACAGAATTAGTCATAATGAGTCGGTTATCCGCAGATCATTCCTTCGACTACAGGCAATAATTCCGTTTATTTTCAAGATTTCGTTAAAGAAAACTTTAAAGTTTCCAGATAATGTTTAAGTGTTTTAATTTTTTATGTCATAATTAAATCACTTTTTAGTCAAGACCACAGTTTATTTTCTAGACGACCTGTTTCCGAATTTCTTCTGTTTCTCACAATATTATTAAGGCATGAATATTTATTTCGAAACAACGTTAAAGTGTCTTAACTTTTACTTCCTTATACGAAGTAAAAAGGCAGTATTGTAATCACGAAAAATTTCGGGTATCATATTTCAACTAGAATATCCATTTTGACAGCCATAGAACGCAATTTATACATATTTTTGCGTGATATCCGTACGTAAGGATAGGATAAAGGACTCAAAAAATTTATTAAATTGATTTAAAACGGATTCTGAAGAGATTTTTTTCATGGCGTCTGTGCGTACGTACGTATGTATACATGTATTTCGCATAACTCAAAAACGAGTAGCCTCAGAACGTTGAAACTTTGTGTATAGGATTGCTATAACATGCAGATGTGCACCTCCCATTTTGGTTGCAGTCTACTGCACCAAAAGTATATGAATATTGCATGCTCATGAAAATATGGAATGGGTAAGGTATCATGGTTCTTCCAATCTTTGAATAATTCTCTCTTATATTTCATTTCCCATATTCGATATGTATATATATATATATATATTCAACTCTGTTACTCGGCTCAATGAGCTCAGTTTCTTTATTCTTATATGTTTGTAAATTGTGAATTTTTTGCTTTAAAAGGGATTGAATTATGTTGTCCTTATCTTCCGGTTAAGGTTTTATGCCTTTAGTAAATCTGCATGCAAGATTCGTAGAATTATCAACAATTTAAAAGTTGTTTAAATGCGTTTAAGCCTAATGATTTTTCTCATGGTGGACACATTTGTTTACATTTTGAAACTTAGCAGAATAGTGGATTCGTTGAAATCTAGAGAAACTAAGCTTCGCAATAACAAAGTAACGTCTTCTTTTATTATTGCGAATTCAACCATGCTTAATCCATTCCGGAATTTATTCGAAGAAATAAGTGTTTAAGATTTAATTCGTAATTTTTAATATAGATACTTGAGTTTTTATGTATTTTTGCCTTGTCGCGAAGTGAGAACTGAATTAATTGAATCAGGAATACTGAATCGTCTTTGACAAACTGCTTCTTTTGTTTGTTTGTTTGTTTAATTTCTTTTATACGTCGTTTTAGATTTATCATAGCATTTGACTAGAGCATGTGGCAAAGATTAGATAATTCTTCAGATGATATACATAATTTTTGTGCATTCCGAGTTATAAAATGAACGAGACGTAATGCTGTTAAGTGAACCTAGCGCCAGAGTGTCGCAATGGTAAACAAGTATATTGAATTTTAAAGAGTGCATTTATTCTATTGTGATTTATGCGCTATCGACGAAGTAGGTTTAATTCATTACAATAAATGAAATGCAAAATGCGTATAATTTATTATTCCGTACAAGGAAGTCATGTGGTGTATAAATCAGATTTTTTTTTGTCAAAATTATTCTTTTTAGTACTCTAACAACGATAGATTGATGGAAAAGAATTAAACTTAAAAACAAATATTTAAGACATTAAATTATGCATATATATTAGACTTATATATTAGACATATATATTGTTACGAAAAATTCGGCGGTTGCGCCTGTATGTAAGCTTTCCGGCATAGCACTAGGGTTGCCATAAAATAGTGTATGGTAGGGTTGCCAGATTGGCGACTTTATCGCCCATTTGGCGACCAAATCGGCGATATCCCATGGTCCAATCGGGAAGCTTCTAGAATAATTTCCTGTCGAGATATTTCTCGAAACGTGTCGAACTTAAAGAAAAGCTATATAAACCCTTGCGTTTCTGAGAGCAAGTAGTTGCGAAGTTAGTTGTTGCAAGTTGCGAGCATTGTGAAGTGTTGCGAGCAGTGTGATTAGTTGTGAGAATAGCTGCTACGCGAGAGTTCTGTGAACGGAAAGCAATCGAGATAGTGCTTTGCCGTGAAGCTATCTTTACAGTATAGCTTGACAGTGTATTGGTGATTGTTCCCCGGTGTTTATTGTAAGTCTAGTGTTGCCGTGAAGCTACCTTTACAGTTACAGCCTGAAGCTGTGTGGCTGATTGTTTCAGCGTATTTATTGTACATTTTCGACGCTTTTAATGGTAATTTTGGAACTGTGCTGTAAATAGTGATTCTTGTAAATAAATTGTGCTTTTTATTGTTCTGCATCGTGTTTTCATCGGATACTCTCAAATCTACGAACCCGTAAAACGCAACAATATATATATGTATATATATTAGACCAATTTTCTATTTGTAGTTGAGAGAAAAAACTAGAAAAACTAATAGAAAAATCTGCGCGTAGTGCTGCACTCGTTTTGTTGTTAAGTTAATTGACTTTGTTTAAAGCTTCAGAACACTTTTCCCTTGACAAGTTCTGTTTGGAGCTTTAAATAAAAAAGATTAACTTCGGTTTTCACTGTTTTTGTATTTTTTAAACTTTTCCTTTCACTTTTTCTGTTCAAAATGCATATTATAAAATTTGCAAGTTCATAAAAATGAAAATAGGTAGAGAAATATATATATATTAGACAAATTAAAATATCGCTTTAGCGAATAACTGGTTCATAGACTGTTATTCAACGCTAATTATATTTAACCAAAATTAGCAAGTAAAGACAAAAAGTAATTTAAAAGTTTCGACTTGATTGATCACAATGTTTCGAAAATATCGTCAAAAAGGCTATAAAAACTGGTTGTCTTCATTCCTAAATTAACTTCTAGTTTTAGTAAATGCCTTAAATAATGTTAAAATATTAGTGTTTTGATTTAATTATTATCAAGTGTATTTTCTTAAAAACGTGTGCACTGCGTCTGCAGGGTGTTTATAAAGTCCCGGACCTATTTTGATGTTTAATAACTCATACAATCATGAAGATATAAACAAACTTATGAAATTTATTGATGGAATAACTTATATATTTTCCTTTTCAGCTTTGAATATCTTACTTTTGTAAATATCGTCAGCGCGTGTGGTTAATTTCAGATAATTTTATTTTCCAGTCTAAATATCTGTACTTTTCTAAATGTCGTCTGCTTATTAATTGCATTTTTCTCTCTTTTGTTTTTGGCAACTATTGCCTATTATTATAGGCCTAGGAGGATGGCCTTTGCAACAGATATGCTAAGGAGGATTTCTGAAGTGCATAATGTTCTCCGACGAAGCATCCTTTCATCTTTCGGGCATTGTTAATCGCCATAATGTGCGCATATGGGAATCTGAAAACCCCAAAGGTTAATGTGTGGTGTGGACTAATGCACGACCGAGTCATTGGGCCTTTCTTTTTTACAGAAAAGACGGTCTCATCAGTTGTATACTTAGACATGTTGGAAAACTTCGTATTTCCACAACTAGAAGAGCTTCAGCCCCATGTCTTTTTGCAACAAGATGGTGCACAACCTCATTGGGGTACCATCGTTCATAGTTCTTTGAATAACCATTTTTCAGTATGATGGATTGGGCGAGGAGATCCAATTCCTTGGCCACCCAGATCACCTGATATAACGCCGCTGGACTTTTTCCTTTGGGGATTTGTAAAGGCCAACGCTTACAGGAGGACAGTGTCGAACATTGATGACCTAAAAGCCAGAATTACAACCACAATAGCTTCTGTGGAAGCCGACATGCTTGCCGGTACCTGGCGCGAAATTGAATATCGACTTGATATTCTCCGTGAGAAGAAGGGGGCACACGTGGAAGTTCATTGACAAGGGTCATGAAACTTTTTGAATCTATCTAACCATTTATGTTATTAATTTTAATCTATCTTTATTATTTTATGAGTTACTAGCCGCTGCGCGGCCAGCCTTCGTCTGGCTTTTAAGTGTACCAGAAAAATGCCTAAAGAGAACACCAAACATTAAATTTGAAAACTGCACAGAATTTTACTCTGCAGAACAATTTTATCGAAAAAGAAACAAACAACAACGCAAAAAAAATTCAGTTAAAAATGCATTACATATAAAAAGTATACAACAAAATAAGCAATATCCCTTAATACAAATATTAATTATTCTAATAAATAAATTAACCAACTTCTCTTTGCAAAATCTTAAGAACTCAAATGGTATAAACAGATTAAGAACTTAAACTGATTAAAAAATATCATGCAAAACTTTTTTATAATTAAAATTATATATAATTAAAACATAATATTACAATGAAATAAGCAATATCCCTTGATACAAATGTTAATTATCCTAATAAAGTAATTAAACAATTTACCGTTGCAAAAAGAAACAACTTTTTAATTTCTTAAACTTTTCAGTCTCTTAAAAACAGTAACATAAGAAATACGATGAAAAATTGTTGCCAAACCGAAATTTTTAAAAGAATGAAACTATTCAAAATGATGCAATTTCATCAAAAATCTATCAACAACAATAAGAAAGGAAAATTGTTGCCAAAACTACATTTTAAAATATCTGAGGTGCGAGAAGTGTATTCGGAAGCTTCATTTAAAAAATTTTAAAAAAATACAAAATATTATTATTTTTCCAAAATTTCTTTTTTAAAAGGAATCGAAAGGATTAAAGTTCAACGTGTCCAAAAATCAAAGGAAAATAAACAGCACATTTTTTAAAATAAGTTTTTTTTTAAAAAAATTCCGCTGAAAAGGTGTTAAGCTCACCTTCCTAAATAAATTCATATTTAAACGATTTATTGAAATACGAAATTTATTTTAAGTTCGTAAAATAGCTAAGTGTCTACGCTTCACGACGATGTAAAAATGAAATGTATAGAGTGAAATCTCGCTTTCCTGTAGCCCATTATGTCTCAAAATGACGCGATTTGCTCACAAAACATAAAATAAAAAAAATTCTAATTCGAATTTCGAAAAAATCGCTTCGAGGTGCACTGCTCTTGTGTAGATACACCTATGTACCACATTTCGTGGCCCTGGGTCTGTTAGCTTACTCGCAACACGAACGAAAGACACACACAGACTCTTTGTTTTATTATATCTAGAGATTAAACATCAAATTGGGTCCGGGACTTTATAAACACCCTGTACTATGCCTTAGGACTAATTTTTTCAGCCAACTCCTTTGATGTTAATAAACTATAATTAGTACAAGTGGTTATGAATAAAATATCACCAGCTTGCGTAAAACGTTTTAATGAAATTCTTTGTCTTGTGTTATGTAGCTAGTGCTTGTCATTCTAATTTGAATAACTACGCAGAGAAAAGGAATATTTTTTGCGCAACGCAATGTGTCAAGAAAAAAACCTAGTACTTCGATTTGGCCTATGTGCACAATTTCTTTTCTCTAAAGAAAAATCTCACCTCAAAAAGAACTCTAGTTGGAAAGCAATTCAGAAATCTAAGGCGTGGAATAGTGTTTTAAGGATTCACATTTGAGAAGCAATGTGAAATATCTATGAACCTGACAAGCGATATTTAGCATTAAAAGAATCATACGGAAAACCTAGGCAGTGAAACTGTTGTTTTCTTTCAATGGTGATTTTGTTTAAGAATTTTGTCCTAAAACTATATAAAGCGTAATCTGTAAGTATGTATAATTGTCTAGACTTCCCTTTAACATTATAATGTTCATCGCTAGTTGTCTAGATCAAATGTCGAGGAAGTGACGCGATAATAAGTAAGTAGCGAATTATCAATAAGTAGCGGGCTTTTAAGTAACGATAACAAAATAAGAAACTAAGGTAATACTACTCTTAGCCGAACTAGAAACAAATACCTAACGTAGTTGGTCCTTAAATTAACCTAGCTGCTATTTTCAAACAGGCACGTACAGTACGGCCGAGCATAATAGATTCAAGAACGAAGTAGCCAGAAGGCAAACACGCGCCACCAAGGACTCGTAAGCGCTCTCTTTCGAATTAAGGGGACTCGGTACCTTTTGAATGATTTTTTTTAATTAAGAACTTTCATTTAATTTTTATGAATATTCTTAAATGTTGTTATTAAACATATTGATTTTAAAAAAGAAAAAAAATATTTGATGGTAATTTTTTTAAAATTTCAATTAATTTTTAAAAAATTTAAAAATTTAAAAATCTTTCTTCTTCTTCAGTTTTCAATTTTTTTGCTCCCAAAATTTTTAAAACATTTATTAGAATGTCCTTTATAACTTTAAGGATCGATTTTGCAATTAATGAATTAGTTTTAAAGAAAAAAAATAAAATGCATCTACATACGTAAAAAACTGAAAAAAAACATGATTTCCATTACATTTTTAGTCGTAGTATTTTTTTTTTCCAAAATATTACAAAATCCATCCTTGATTCTATTAAGTTATATATAATAACCATTCAGTAAAAATATCATTCAGTTTGGTGCATATTTGTCAAAGTTTTAGGAATTTAAGTAAAAGGATTTATTGAAAAAGTGGAAACTGAGAAAACGCAGTTTAAAGAATGTAAAGTCTTAAAATGGTTATAAAAACCTTTCGAATTTTTTTAATATTTTTTATACTTGATGTCAGTACATATATGTCTAAAATTAAACTTATTTCAATTCCATTGTGTAATATAAACAATAATTATAAGCTTTTATTTAAAACCTTACCTGACCAGAAATACCGCATGAAAAATCATAAAATATAAATACTGCTTTCCTTTAACAGTTTTCATTCATTATCACATACTCAAAGCAATTTTAATATGTTAATCATTTGTAATATTACTAATAATACATTTCCAAACTATAATAATAATAATATTAAATGCTTGTTTAACTCAACTTTTTTAATAAACGGAGCAATTTTAATAAAGCATTTAAATTATTTTAAATTTTAGTAATCACAGAATCATTTTGCTTAAAACTGTCCAGCACCATATGTGATTCCTTCCCTTTTTTTGGCCACTTTGTCTCGTCTATATATTGCCATTTTAACTAATTTACGAGCAAGCTGGCTACTGTTATTTTTTCGTCTTTTTCGAAAGGAAAATTTGCGACTATCTAAAATAGTCGCAAGTTTTTTTGTTGCATATCCCATAAACACTCCTAAAACATTTTGTACTTCTTTCATAGTGCGTACTGTTCCTTTGTTGAATTCACAAACTGCTTCTGTTACAGAACGTTTCACACGTATTTTATGCACAAATATTTCTTTTGGACACTTGGCCCAAATCATACTATGTAAACTTTCGTTAGCATTTTGCGTTCTGCAACCTACACATCTTTCTAGTAGTTCATTTGAAGCAAGCCTCTGATAAATTGGAAGAATTTTTGGAAGATATGTCTCATTTATTGGTGTTCCAATTTTCAACTTATGCTTGCCTGGAATTTCACCTTTAGCTATTGCTGACTGGTAAAAGCACCAAGAATCTGCCCCTGTGGGACATTTCGAGTGTTGAGGTTTCTTATCTGTAGAAATGCTATGATACAGCGTCGCATATATTGCAGTTTTCATAGCGTTCACATCCCCCTTATGTCGCAGAATAGCATTTTGGTAATATCTAGTCAGCTTTTTAATCGTTGCTTCTTTCAGGCTACCATGAGATTTTCCTCCTAACGTAACGCCTTGCGCTCGCCAGTCTTTTACAACAGTTCTCAATCCTGTTCCTAATCTTTTACTGACATGGTTTATGCATTCTTCCTTTCTTATTTCAACATCAGAACCATAAACCTTTTTGTCACATAAGTAATTAAAAGTTTTACAGTCACCATCAGATAGCAGAGTTACGTATCGAAATCCTAACGATACAGATCGTTTCCAGAGAACCAACGCAGCCTCCATTTCCATTGAACCAGAAGATCCCGTGTGATTTAAATCACACTCACTTTTATGGTCATCATACCATATTTTAAATTCCACACTGGATTCCCCAAATTTCTTCTTTGCTAATGAACACTTACGGCACATTTTGCTCATTACTTCAAAATCGATCACGTAACCTGTGAGGATATCAATTACACATCCTACTCCTATGAGTGACGAATGTCCACGCGTTAGCCACGTTCCATCAAAGGAAACACCTATATCGACAATTTCTGTTGAGTTTGGCGAGATGTTTAAATACGCAGTTTTAACCTCCTTATGAACATCCGCAAATATATTTTGTGATGCGATGGAATACGCATAATTTAAACGTCTTACATATTTGGCGTATGTCCGCGATGAAAAAGGTAGGATATTCATCACCATACAAACTTTTTCGATGGCTGAATAGCCTTTTCCTATATGAGAGAAGGCTTGCGTTACACGCACATTTACGTCATACCCAGCATTAGCTGTCTTCCTGCAAGAGTTTACGGTACATTTTTTTTCCTGACATGATACACAAATCAAATTCAAATCATAAGAAAATCCTAATTTACATCCAAGTTCAAGCTTTAATGTTTGTTTTTCACAATCAGTACACTTTACAAAACTGAATAGCTCATTAATTTGCCGAAAATCCACAATAACAAAATGTTCGGCATCAGATGCTTCATTCTTTTCTACAACAGATAATTTCTGTAGCCTAATATTGCCTGCAATATAATTTTCCGAACCGCTGCAGTCAGCAACTTCATCACTGTTTTTACGCCACCGTTTTCTACTCATTTCTATCGCTCGCAAATTCTTACGTTTCTGTCGAGGCATATCAAAATTTAGCCGATTAATATAAACAAATATATATTCTGAGCTGAGTAAGAGAAAAAAAATCCACAAGTCAAAACAAATTGCAATTTCAGTAGCGAAAAATGAAAGGAAATATTTATTCAAACTGCACGCCACATGTAAACAAAGTTTGCCGATAGTTACAGTCACAGTTAATCGCGTACCTCTTCTTCTGCGCTTATAATTAAGAAATAAAGATAGAAAATA
Organism: Stegodyphus mimosarum; assembly: GCA_000611955.2. Lineage (NCBI taxonomy): Eukaryota > Metazoa > Arthropoda > Arachnida > Araneae > Eresidae > Stegodyphus > Stegodyphus mimosarum. Next base: position 87,474 of record KK112437.1, on the reverse strand, counting down.
AGAATTAAAAGAAAGTAAACACTGAGGTGGGCGTGGCATTTAAAGAGCTGCCAAAATGATTAAAGTACTTTTTATACCATTTATTATTGTCAGATCGCTTCAAAATTTCTCCTCAGCGTAGTAATGATATTGAAAAACATTTTTAGCAAAAAATTAGAAAATCGCAATTTTCATCGTTTTTCGCCATACTTAGGGTACCGAGTCCCCTTAAATTGAACTGCCTGTAAATGTGTCTTCTAACACACTTGCATTCAGGGCGATTCTAAGAACTCATGCTGGGAGGGAGTCATTAAGTGGGAAAAGGATTGAAAGAAAAGGGTTTAAAAATTGGAAATAAGTGTTAAAAAATTAAAATACACCTTACAACATGAATAATATGCAAACATATCATATTCATGATTTTTAATATTTTGTATCTTGAAAATTAAATATACTTATTATTTTCAGTTAACTTCTAATTATGCGTATTTCTCATTATGATTGAATATATTTCATGCTAATAAAGTAATAGTTTAAATGAAATTTTAATATTTCTGGCGGTAGGAGGAAATTAAAAGGAAAATCCTAAGCAGGCCTTATTTTCCAGGTAAATCCCTGTTAGATATAAATCATGAGTAAATTTATAAGCCACATTCGTTGCTGCACATTAAAACATTGGCTCTAACTCAACAGACATAAATTACACAATAATAAATTTGCTGTTCCTTATTTTCGCATACATTTTTACAGCACAAGATGCAGCATACCCTGAGTTGCGAGGTACCAGACTTTGCTATCCATGTCATGTGTCACATAGCTAATTTTTAAAACGTTTGTTAAATTATTATCTAACTTACGAGGCAGTCAAAAAGTTAAACTGTTTTGACTATGTTTTTATTAGCAACATATATACATTACTAATACCACATGTTTTTCTATTACTATTTATTTACCGTTCCTATAGTAACTAGTGTAAATAACATTCAAAAATTTCTTTTACAAAGAGAAAAAAACGTATTTTCTCCATCACGTACCAACGTTATTGCTTTTCCGCTGTATTATTTTATGATATTATTAATATAAAGATAAATTAGAAAAAAAAGAAAGGAATACTTAACTATATAAAAACACAAATAAAGTGTAATTAATTATCTACCTCAAAACTAAAATTCTCGTTAAATAAAAGAAAATCTTTGACTACAATAAAATTCATTTATACATCAGTAATAATCTATTAACGTTTGCAAAACCATATCATCAAGGAAATAGACAATATTATCTGCTGCATCATTTAATTATTCTGATATTCAAATCAAAGTTTTCCAAATTATGCTTAATTAATCTCAAAGCCCAGAGTATAACTGAATAAGAAGGAAGACAAATCTTAAAGCTTTCAGATTTTATATCATGCCCAAACGGGCATTTTTTATTTACAGACACATGCAAGTTTCCAGAACATTTGAGCTGCTAAAAATATTTAAAAACAGCATAGCGTTAGAATTTCTGATAGACAGCTCCGCGCGCTGGAGATAAAAATATCTTATTCCTGCAGTGTTGCCACTGCTTGCTTTGAATTGTTGATTTTTTTTTATCAAAAACTCTTTAAAAGTTTACAAAATATGAAATAGACAATAAAACAAGTTACAAATTCGGGCGGAGGACTATGTTAATCAAAATTTGATGACTCTAGGTACCGTTCTTTTTCCAGAATGCGAGAAAGATAAATACATTTTTGCAGATTTCATTATTTAATTTCTTTAAATATAAAACAGGGCGATAATATTTGATGGCAACTATTTGAAAAGTGATTCAACGCTTTTAGTGACTCGTTGCAAAATGCAGTTTCGAGGCTAATAGCCCTTCTGGGCTTATACCCATTTGGACTAAAGAATTCGGCAGTGATACAAAGAAGAAAAACAAAATACACTTTAAAACAAAAATGCGAAATGTCATTTAAATCATACATGTAGAAAAAAACGCTGTGTTATCAGGATATTACTTGACAGCATTTTTCCAGAAATTAATGCTCGTAAAACACGAGAATAATGTGAATATCAAATCTGAAGATCGTTAAGTAAATTAAGGTCCTTAACAATGATTTTTGAAGTGTTTTCCAAATTGCTTGCTTACTGTCAGTGTGTAGAAATTTGGCAATTATTCGTTTCCTTTTTCCTTTTTTAAAAATATTTTATACTAACTTCCCTAAAATTTAAACCATCTTGATTTTGGCAATACTTTCTAATGCTTCTCTTACTCATCTTTTCTTTCATGCAGAAAAAAGCAGTTTTCATTACTTCATTACATCTTTCTAGTAAGTCTCCTGTAAACTCCTATTTGCCTGGAAACTCTTACTTCTGTGACGGCAGTGAGTGCTGAGCTGACTTCTCTGATACAACTGTCTCTCTGACGTGGTACAAATATCGGTCTTGACAAATAGTTGCTTCTCTTGGACGACCACGTACTCGTCGTCTGGTAACATCTTCCGAACTGAAACCTCTGCCACAGTCTTCCGATTACACGCTGAGGCACATTTAGAATTTAAGACGCTTCGGTTTGAGATCGTCCGCATTCCAGCATTCCAATAATTCTTCCTCTCAAACAAATGTCATGTCCGTTTGGCGTCTTTACGCCATCCTTCGGCATTTTTTATCTTTTTACTTGCTCCTTATCACAGCAATTGCACATAAACTGTCTGATCTCCATATGGCACGTGAAACGGTTTTATACTCTTTCTGACGTGTGTAAGCCCACGTCAACTGAAATGTTTTTTGCAAATGCACACCTGCAAACAATGATTCTTCTCAAGTGAGTTTAGACAATTTAATTAATATTTAGTCACGTTCTTCCACAATTTGCGAATTATGCTTAAGGACACTAGTGTAGACCGCGCATGCATAGTCTGTGTGAAACAAAATTATTACAAAAGCAGAACTATAAAAGAAACTAAAACTATCACCTATAACAAAAGGAGCCTGGCAAGTATTGCCATCTCTTGAACAAATTGGCAACCTATTTACAGCGTATTTCTCCCACCTGAATTTACTGGGAGGTAAATTTACACATCTATTAAATACAATACCTACATAATAGCACAGCTTGTAATACTTCACACAAATGTTAAAGAATGCAGAATTAAATGTTAAATTATGCTTACCAAAATGATGTAATAACATTCAAATTCAAATTACCTGAAAAGGCAGCATTTCATACTCAACTTCTATTAGAGACGTGCTGAAAGATAACACTGATACCTAGGACGGTCACAAAATCAAATCATTATAAAATATTTAAACAAGTGCACAGCATTCCCAAACGTATTATTGATTTCACAGTTCTGGGGCTGCTGGTAGCCAAAGGAATACTTTCTGTTGTATTCTTTTGGACTAGATTATCCAGCTCAAGTATGTACAGTCTTTGAACTAGTCTCAGAAACTCAGAAGTCTCTGTTTTTATAAGAGCAAGTCCTACTAGTCCATCACGACCAGG
>KK112437.1:68045-83935 GCA_000611955.2 Stegodyphus mimosarum | reverse complement strand
CTCTTCCTTTTAAAATACACATTTCTTGTTGATGTCTTCCAGTGGAACAATTTCATCCATCTCGAGACATTTAGCCCTAGAGCTATTAATGGATTGTTGACGTGTTGTCTTAGATGCTCTGTACAGAATTCTTACTCTGAGTTGTGCTCTCATTTTTGTAGATACTTAGCTCGTTTTCTCAGTTTATCATTATTCACCATATAGATATCAGGTACTCCTAACTTGGAAGTCTCCCGTAAAAGCATCTCGGGAGTTAATGGTGATGCATCTTCAATGTTTTCAGACACATAGGTAAGTGACCTAGTATTAATTACTCTTTCCAGTCACCTAATATTTTAAGCAGTTCCTCGTACCCAGGCAGCACAACCTAGGACTTTTCTCAGAATCTGTTTCACTCTTTGAAATAAACGCTTTCGTCAACCGCCCCACCAGGGTGGGGAGAGAGGATTAAATTCTTTTCTCAGCTAATACCTCCTAGCTTCTTCTGGTAGGAAGTACTGGATCAGTGGCCTTTACATATAGAGTCTTCCGATAATGTGCATACAGAAGGCTCTCCGTCCCTTTAAAATTACTGCCATTCTCCGAGTTTACTGTAGATGGCCTTCCACGACAAGAAATAACGTTTCAATAACTGGAAAAAACTCTCAGTTGTCAAGGTTGTTAAGAACTCCAGATGAATAGCCCGATAGATTGCACAAATGTAAAGAACAATGTAAGCTTTTCCACCATCTCCAACACAAAGCAGTCCCGTAAGATTGGCACTCAGGATTTGAAAAATAGCTGAGTCTTGGATTGTTATCTTCTGCCAAAATTCCTGGAATTGCATCACATTTGTTTTCAAACACTTTCTAACACAGTTTTTTATTCTCTTACAAGCCTTGAGGAACCAGTACTGCAAATGGGACATTACCAAAGAAATACCAGATTGCAACATCTCATTATGTACATAATCATTAACGTTACTTCTGCTTGATCCGATGTCAAAATAACAGAAAGGTTGAAGTTATCAGTATCTTCCCCACACGCAAATTTGGTCTTGAATCTAATCAGCCCCTCATAATGAACTATAGGTCTGAGATCTTTAATTTCATCATCGTTAATACCCTTAAATGATACCTTTCGAATTAATAGCATAAAACCTCGCTCAGTTCTTTCAGTTTCCGAAACTTACAAAGTTTTGTAGGTTTCATAGGTAATGTTTTGTAATTTAAAGTAAAATCTAGGAATTCAAGCTAATATGCATGCAATTATATCTTCAAATAAAAAGTAATTATAACATTAATTCTCATGTTTAGAATCTTTGTTGAGAGTTGTCAATACTAATTTACGCTTTTTTGAATCTATGATTTCTTCATCCGGCAAATCAGCGTTTCTAGGCCATAACAACTGCGGTTCTAACAGCCATGCTATGTCCTCTCACCATTTAGAATACCAAACATGATATACTGAACAGGCTGTAGATGGGAGGTCGGCTGCATTCAGCTCCGAAGAGATGTGCTGCCAATTTTTTATTTTTGAAAGCATTCTGATTTCTTGGACATAATTCTAAACGTCAAGTTCTCCATCGAACGTCTCGCTGGATCCAGAAAAAAACGGCTGTCGAGAGCTGGACAAGCCAAGACTGTCAAAATTTAAAAAGTTCTTAACATTGGCATGTTGAAATCAGAAATGAGCGCACTGGTCAAGAGTGCTCCTATTAATCAGGACAATGATTCCAAACGAAGGATGAATACATTCTTTAAAGGCGCAGCCGCAACTCTAGTGCATGTTTGTACAAAATTTATGTAAACTTGATTCACTCTTAGAAAAATACAGGTAGGGTAGGCATCTCCGAAAATATGGAGACTAACCTTTTCTTCAACTGATATAGCAATGCTAAATAATTCAAGACGTTTGACATCAGACAGCAGCTCGAGTTCGTTTATGGACACCTTTTGTAAATTTTTAGACAATGTTTTATCCCAATTTAATCGCAATTTTCAGCATTCTTGTAATATTAGCTTTGGGAATACACTAACGGGAAAAAGGAAACCCACTATGTCAAACTACTTGTGTAGTTTGAAAGGAGTGTTCGTTTACTTGCGATAATTTCCTCTTTTTTAGTGACTCAATTTCACAGGAAAGATTGCCAACCCAATCTAACCTTAAAACACCAGACTGGCGTAAGTACAAATACATTTAATTTTACAACAGTTTTAAAACTAGTTCAGGTTGTGAAGTTTCTTTTAATTTAAATAACCAGTTATTTTATGTTTGGTATCTTTACTGCTGTGTCTCTCTTTCCATTTTCTTGCCTGAGTGGAAAGAGTTCGCGTGTATTTACGTGAGAGTATGAGATCGTTAAGTTAGAGCGTGTTCTGTCTCTTGAAAGCCACGGTACAAGGTTTAGCCTTCTAAGATAAAAATTTCTGTCTTCGGCCTTGCATTATACTTGCCGATACTTAAATTCACGCCCCTTAAGAGCCAACTTGTCTTTAAATTGTAGAGTTCCTCACTTTTATTCTGCTAAATGAAGTGTCAAAGAATCTAGAGAACTGTTAAGCGAATTATCGCTTAATTCAAAGAACAGAAAGCGTTAACTCAAGAAGGATTAATTATCCTTTATTCACTGAAAATAAGATTAACAGTCGGCCCCTTTCTTCAGGCTTACAGAAAAGCCTCTACTTGGTCTTAAAAAGTAAGAATTGAGAACTAACTATATCTAACTAAGATATTTAGCCGAAGATAACACAGTTCTAAAGTAGCTAGCCCGTAATCTTAAACTAGCCGGCGAACTATCAAAGGCACGTAATCAAAAGGCGCGTAACAACAGCTTAGAGAGAGGTAGCTCAAAGGCAAACGCGCGCTACTCAGGATTCCTAACGTCTCTCTCTCGAAGTTAGTTGAACTTTCTTTTAATACTATCTGTTCCTCATCTGTATTCAACGCATTTCTAAAACCTCATTCTGGTAGGGAGTTGTAAGCTGAAACGAGATAAGGCAGGAAAGGTGAATTAAATTAAAATAAATGTTATAAAATTAAAATATACCTTACAAAGTTTTAAATAAAGGTTCTTTTCATACCCTTCGCAATTCTCTGTTGTACTTTAGACATAACGATAAGTCGCTTAATGTGTACCAAAAAGGTGGTTACAATTTCAAATAGTGGAAGACATCAAACCGTACAAAATCATTATCTACACAGAAGGATTCTTTCAAAATTTTGGCTGTGGCTGCAAGTTGATTCCGACCACGACTTAAATAATAGTTCAAGTAATAGTAAACAGAAATGTAACGCAGTCAAGCCCAAAATCTACCCGACGATGCCTATAAATTTCGTATATCCTCCTTATGCACTTTTCGACAGGAAACGTAAATGATTTCTGTCGTATTCCCTTATAACTATCTCCCAGAAAGTTTACTCAGTGTCTGAAAGCACTGCAGCAGGATATCTCCGAAAAGTTAATAATGTTAGCATTATTTCAATCAGGTTGGTATCTTTCGCCAAATAATCACTTGAGGAGAGTTTTTCATTGCCGTGTGCTGAAGCATCAAAAACTGACCTTAGTCATGCAGTTTTGCTTGATTATCTAAACACTGACGTATGAAGTAACCAGTACTTTCTACATACTGCTACGTGCGTACGGCGTTCGTAATGGATTGAATAATAACATAACCGATGATAGCTGGATAAAATTTATTGTCCCAAAACAAATACGTTACATTTCTGGAACTTTTCACAAAAATACTCTCTTCTCAGTATGACAGAGCATAAACAGTAGTTACGACTTCAAATTACTAAGAATGTTAAACACAAGACAATAATACAGAATCTCAGTGCGTAAGATCGCAGAGTGATTTCTTAATACTCTGAGCTAAACTCTGAACTCAGATTTGAACTGAACTGAGAACTGATGCTCCCTCCGGTTTTATATTGTTTTCCCCCAGTACCTTTGATTTCTCGAAAGTAAGTATTTTTCATTTTATTTTCCAGTATCTTCGATTTCTCGAAATTACTGGAAGGCGTATACAGTTACAGTTACATATACGCCGGATACAGTTACAGTTACCTACAGGGATCGAACCAATTACAGTTATACAGAAATCGAATTAAAATGTTGTCAAATGGTTGCCAGTTTGGCAACTTTTGGCGATTTTCCGCCAAACTGTGTGACAAAAATTAGTCGCCAAAACTATCGCCAGCTTGGCTCTAGCCATTTACTTCAATGTTCAAAGACTTACCCTTGTAACTTTATTTTTCCACTCTTCAGGCCTTTCGCTTGGCATTATACAAGAAATATTACGATTTTACGTATAATTTTATTAAAAGTATTTACATATATACAAAGTTCGTAATGGTATTATTACATGTAAGGTGCATTACTTTACTTTATTTTCAGGAAACACATGTTAGCTTGCTATAAAAAGTTTATCCTCAAAGTAATAAACATCATAAATATAAGTTTAAATAAATCGTAATAGATTTTTAAATTCATAAAAGCATCTTTACCCCAGTTTACAAAAATCATATTATGAGAAGGAATCTTGTTTCAACAGATTATCGCATGAAATGTAACTTTTTAGTATTCTAAGACTAGTTTGACTTGCGCGAAAGGAGTAAGAAAACTTGCAGTAGAAGTAACAAATTTTAGCTTTTCCGCCTTCTAGATGACTTGGCGTCCTTCCAGAAAATGTGTCTTTATTCAACTGCCCCTGAGTGGAAAATTTTTTGCTCGGCTTGTAGAATCGGTGGCAAATATTTAACGTATTTCGGCTTACTAGACTTAATATACATATTATTCAAATAGCTGAAGACATTTTACAACACACATAATTTATGATCTGATTTAACCTTACCGTCAAAACTTTGTTAGGAAAGTCTGACGAAGAAACTGGGTGATTTATGGAATAATTAAAATGAAATATTTAACTGTGTGTATTCTTTCGATTTTCACCTAACAAACATGTTTCGAACAGATTCAAAAAGCGATCTAAGTCTGAGGCTAATTCTTCTCGGAAAATAATAATAGTCCTGCTTTGGGAAAAGAAAAGTATGATTTTTAAGAACAATATTTTCCTGAAATGAAGTGTACGCTGTAAAATAATCGTATAGCAAAATTAACTCTATTCTGATCCACTTCTATTTTACTACAGGGAAACTGAGAAAACTGTGTGAATCCCCTTTTTTCTATCACCGTACGAAAGTCTATTTCATCAAACTTCATTCAGTGAAATATCTAGAAAATGATTGGCCGAAAGGGGCGTTAGCCCTGAATAGCTATTAGTCTTGAAACGACATTTTACGACAAATGACTATAAACGCTTGTTTCTTTCTTCAGATTGTTGTCCACCAAATATTATCGCTCTGTATATTTAAAGAAATTAAATAACGAAGAATCTGCATGAATGTATATATGTTTCTCTCATTACGAAAAAAACCAAGATACCCAGAGCCATTAAATTTTGAGTATCATAGTCTCCCACCTGAATATGGGCACCTGGAAGCCTAAATCTTAAATTTCGAAATTTTTTTCATTATTTATTTCATATTTTTAAACCTTAACCAATTTTTTATTAATAATGTTAACGATTTCAAAGTAAGCAGTGGCAACACACTATACGGAATAAAATAATTTTATCTCCATTTTTTTTCCAGCTCGCGAGACTGTCTTTCGGAAATTCTAAAGATATGCTGTTTTAAAATATTTTTAGTCGAAAGGGACATTAGCTCGAATGCTTCCGCAACGTGTATGTATGTGCAAATGAAAAAAAACCCTTTGGGCGCAATATAAAATCTGAAAGCATAAATCTATCTAAAATTTGAAAGCTTTCAGATATTTTTATTTTACTTTTCTTTTTTATTTTTTTTCTCAGTTCTATTTGTTTAGCTAATGACAAATGCAAAATGCACGTTTCCCAATAAACGATAAAAGAAAATTTAGTTGAAATAAATTAACCAAATATTTGAGTAAATTTGTGTAATGCGAAAACAAAAGCATATCTCATTCATGTTTTTTGCACATAAAACCACTACATGATTACACAAGCTCTAGATTTAATGATGTTTTTAAAAAGACAATACTAAATGTTTCCATTTACAAATTTTCTGTGATACAGAATTCTACATTAAAGCATTCTATGTTCATTGTGAATACTCAAAATTGATGTTTAAACTTGACCATTTTAAAACTATAGTAGAAACATATATTATATAAAAACTGTGTATCAAACCAAATGTTATCAGTTTGATGATATTCTTTGAGATGACTTTCATTAGATCAGAGCCAAGGTTTTATCATCCAAAACGTAATCAATTGAAAAAAAAATTGCGTGATTACACATCTCATTTGCGAATCGTTGAACCTGAAATATCACGTTAAGATTTGAAAATTGTAATAATTTAGTTAGTTTATTTACTAGGATAAAACATTAAAGATATATCTTCCTTACCAGGAATATTATCACGCAAAGGTCTGCATTGAGTTGATGTTATTACGGCAAACTCTTCTGTGGTATCTGCCTAAAGGACGAATGCCTTCGTGGAGGACGTGCTAAGTGAAACTGTCTCGTATACAGGTTACGCATGGAGAAGACTATGCAAACGCCCATGCAGCCAGTCCGTTCGCGGGATTCTAACCTCTGACTGACCTACTAGTGTTCAGCCACTTTACCGTTCGGCCGCTGGTGGGCCGAATAAACAAAGTTGTACAATATATTGCAGAAACATAAAGTCTAAATGTAAGTTTCTGGAAGTAAATTGCAGACACATAAATCTAAATACAATCCTCTCCAAGTAATAAAAAGCAATCGCTCTATTGAAGTATTATTATTAATTTTTTTATTATTATTATTATTATTACACGTCTGCATATTGCAAATACATAAAGTCTAAACACAATTTGATGGAAGCAAAGGAAAACAGCTACCGCAAATGCTATTGGAATAGCAAGAATTTTGCTCTTCGATGCGCTTATAGTAATCGTTTTTCTTTACTTGCACAGGACTGATGGAAAGAAACTGGTGTACACATAATCCTCGAGACCACGCGTTCCATACAGGATCAGTATCGATCCCTGAGAATCGATGAAATTTTAAAGAGGTCATTGAGGATCAAAAGGTCGCTTGGGAGCCGATAATCAAATATGCACTTCCTTATTACCATTTCAAAAATAAGAAATTTGGACTGTTCAATATTTTTTGAATAACCAACATTTAGTTACAAAATATTTTCAGGAAGAGAATCATATTGCTTTAAACCTCTGCATCAAAGCAATAAATGCTATCAGAGTTAAAGTTCTAAATGACTGTCTTTTTGTGCAACTCTGTGGTCACAACGTTGGAAGTTACAAAAATTTGCTTCGTCACACGAAGGTACGCTGTCTCTCCAAGGGTAAACGTTGTCAGCATTTATACACGTTTTTAATATCGCAATAGAATTTATGTGCAGCTGAGAACTTTATGGTGGCGCAAGTAATAAAATTCAAAAAACATGAAATTTACTTTGTTGATATCACCTCGCAAGACAAATTGCAAGTCATTCATCTCCTGAAGTTAGGAAAGATTATCTTAGGTTTTTGCGCTAAAACTGACTAGTTTATATCAACAATGAACCTAAACGAATTCCATTATTTTGATAGCACAATGCGTTCATCCGTTATTGAAAACACTACATTGTATAAAAGGTATTTGCAAAATTAAAAAAAATTAATATTCGCTTCCAAGATACTGAAAATTTAAATGTGCTAGCATGGCTGATAACACCGCTAAACTGCGATGTATCTGATCTTAATGTTATGTTGCAAGGAAAGTTGCTTGCATTCAAGGAAGATACACACTGCGGGAAAAAAAGGACAGTTCTATATCTCCCGTTCTACTGGGACGATTGACGAAATTCAACTTGCATTTTTCATGTCTCGAAAGCGCGACTTAGGATATATATAGCATTGTTCTAATATAGATATTTTGACACAAAACTGCACTTTTTATGAAATAACGTATCAATATTTTCCATATTTCGATTCTACGACTCAAATTATGCATAGATATTCAATTTTGTAATTTTTGGTGAGAAATTTATGGAGAAATTTAAAATTTAATCTTGTCGCATTTTTTTCAGTTTGCTCCAAGAATAATTGACTTAACGAACTTCTTAATTTATAGCAACCTATTTTCCTATCCTTTTTCTTCATTGTACACGAGTGGAAAGAAGGGTCATCGTTCATACTTTCGAATATTTTTAACGAAGTACGTAAACCAAATTTGTCTTACTATCGCTGATAACAAATATGCCAAATTTCAGAACGCGCTTTTATGTAAATTCGCGTATATCTTAGGAAATTTTGAATAAAAAACTCTTAATTTTTCCAGGCGTACTTAAAAATACATTTACTTTTAAATGATGGTAAAACGTTGGTTGCATTGAAGGAGGATATACAAGCACAGGTTTTATTCAAAACGGAAGGATACGCTAGGCTGTGAAATTTCAAAGTCAACTGAGAGAACTCATCTCAAAATAAAGTTTGTTACTGGACCAATGTTATTTACTTTTCCCTCATCTTACCTAACAGGAGCAGGCTTCAGTCAGCTCAATAATTTATTACGGAAAACAAGAAATAGATTGATTATTTTTGAACGAGGGGACTAAGTTAAGAAATTTTATGTCAAATATTAAAATGATTGTATTAATACATCAAGCACGGTTTTACAAGACAATTCAAATCGAATTTCTGTTAAAAGGGGTCGATGTAAGAAAACGGTTGGGAATTATACATTGAAGAACAAATAGCTTTCACATTAGAACTTGCCAAGAAAATGGTCACAATTATCATGAAATAAAATTCAGTCATGATCGACGCAATGATTTTTCTATACTTTACAATGTTTGCAAATTTTATGTTTCTCGAGAAAATAAAGAGTATTTAGAAAATTCTCCATGCCTGAAAGAATATAAGACAAAGGAATTTTGTAAAAAGTAACTGAGAAAATATAAAGTACTGTATCATATGTCCATATCTGGCTCATCATCTTCATGATGTTAATCAGGTTATCAGATTCTTCAGTTACGAAGTTACAGTTAGGATCATTTTAAGACATTGCATCCCTTTAAACTGCAAACACAACAGTTATAGTATATCAGTTAGCAAACACTGCTGAGTAATTGAACCTACATTCGGTTTCTGGAGGGTAAATGAGCTTGCTGGGTGGAAGTTTCATTGTAATAGTCAAGTGTGAAATAAATATAAGCCCAATTTCCCAGTGTAAAATCGCCTCCCGTTTGCCTGAAACCCACCTATATTCGGTTCCAGGCAAACGGACTGACAGCATGGGCGTTTCCGTGGTTTTCGCCACGTATAACAGGACCCACCAACGGCCGTCGCTGAACACTCAGAGCTCCGATCTGGGTTCGATTCCAGACGAATGGACTCGCTGAAAGGATGTGTTTGTGGTTTTCCCCATATGCTAAGAGCCAGTTTCCCGTATAAAGTCCCCCACTAAGGCATACCTCCCATTAGGCAGACAGCCATTGTGGGCTTTGCCATATTTAAGCATGTAGAGGCATTAGGCTTTTCTGAAGCAAGAGGCATGAAAAATGTGCAAAGCCTTCTCTGGGACTAGAGCCTGGACCTCTCGAATACGAATCGAGTATGCTTCCAATTACCCACGAAGGCAAGCGGAAAGAAAGGAGAAAATATCCTATAAACAAACCAAACCAACCCCATCTGTAACGTAGTAATGAGATAGTTTTCCTCAGAAAGCCCTCTCTTCTCTTAAGCAGTTAATTATAGCATGCTTTGCCATAATCAAATTAACCAACCTTGATAATTCAAGCTACCTGGGAAAATGCACTTTTCAATAACCTTGTTTAAAACACATGTTGGAACTCATTTCCGAAAACATTTAAATGATTCATGGTTAAATAGTTCCAGAATTATTCTTATTTTGAATATTAAACTTTAAAATCTCCCTTTCAAAATTCTTATTTCGTTTTAAGTTATTTAAGAAGCAATATCTAACTGCAATTACGCGGTAATAGCTTAACTTTTATGTTTATAGCAATAGATGTTTTATAGACTGGTAAACAAACCTTCACAGATCAAATAAGTTGTAAAAATGCTTTATGAAGGAAATTGAAAATTATACAGGAATTTAAATGAATGAATATTTCCATGCTTTTAAAATATCGCCAACAGTTATGACAGCTCGCGACAAATTTCTTCACATAATGGCAGAAATTTTGTTGGGATGCATTGCGAAGTTTTTTGTAAAAATTTTGTGGAATTTTTGATTCCTTCATTTTGGGTATATTTTTTACTCGTAAGGAAATTGTTATGAACATCACAAATTTTAACTGACTTAATTCAAGAAATATATGGTTGAAACTGCGTCTTTGAAAAGGCTTCCACATTAGAGCTTTTGGCATACAACATGTGGAGTTCACATTGTTTGCTTGTAAAATTTTTGTTTGTCCATAAAGCATGAAACAATACAGTAAAAATTGATTTAAAAAATTTTTTTTTAATTTTATTGATAATTAGTACTATTTTCCTGCAATTCAGAATTGAAAGGTTGAAGCTGAAAGTTGCTTTCATAGTAACCTGATATTTACACTCATCAAACAGCAATTTTTTCTGGTTTCATTTTTAATCAGACATAACAAAATATTCTACGTAACTAGAAGAATTATGTTTTCTAACATGTAATCTTTAATTATGTGATTAATGTTACTTTAAATTAAACATATAGCAACTTTTTAAGATTAAACAGTGCATGTATAATAAGCGAAAAATATTTCGCATTTATAAATTTTTGCATTTTCTTTGTTCATTAGTTACTTTATTAAACAAAAAGCTAAGAACAGAATCTCTTAATCTAATAATCTTTATACATTAAAATTTTTATTCTACAATAGTATTTATCTAAGCCAAGCAAGAGCAACTTGTGTTAATAATAAAAAAAATCTGTTTGGACACCAAATGACTTGTATGGCCTATTAAATTATACACATTTTGTAGCATTTCATTTAAACTTATTTCCTCGACTTTCATTATAGATATATATATTCCTCATTGAATTAAATCAGTTCTCACTTCGCTGCAAAGCAAGAATACTAAAAAAATCAAAACATCTATGTTAAAACTTTGGAAATACAGAGAAACATAAAACACAAAATACAGTTAAAGCAGTTTAAAAAAACAATTTTTACAATTAAAATTAGAGTTTCTACTTAAAAACAAGCAATTCGGCCAGAGGGCAAGAAGGCAGATTTTTTCGATGCACAAAACCGAAAGTTTAGGTTTGGTCTCACACGGCAAAAAAGAATTGAAGGAGCAGAAACAGATTTAATTCACTGTTTTACTGAATTTCAAATGTAAACCAATGGTGGTTCGTTAGGCTTAACTCACCACTTAAAGTTTTAAACTGTTGATAATTCTACAATAATTGTATGCAGATTAACTGAAGACATAAAAACCTTAATGTGAACATAAAAACTACATAATTCAATCAATTTTAAAGCAGAAAATGCACAATTACCAACACGCAAAAATAAAAAAACCGAGATCGCCGAGCCAGGAAACAAAGCGAGAATATCTATATATTTATATATGACAGATGCACCCAGTTGCAAAAAAAAGGGAGGTGCAAAAGTACCTGTTGTAGGAGTCCTATGTCCAAAATTTAAACGTTCTGCCTCTACTCGCTCTAGAGTTATGCGAGAATCATACATACGTAGGTACAGACCTCAAGGAAAGGAAAATCTTTTCTTCCTTGTTAATATTCCCCTTTGCAATAGCTGTAAAAAATTTTACAATCCTTTTTGACAAAACACAGTCCTTTATTCTGGCCTTACGTACAGCTGTGACGCAAAAACATCGTTAAATTGCATTCGATAGCCATCAAAATGGATATTTTCTTTGAAATATGATACCCGAAATTTTTCGCGATTATAATATTTCCTCTACTTTGTACATGGAAGTAAAAAGGCAATCGAAAATTTCCTATTGCGAAAAATTGTATAAGGAAATTCAATTTTTTGCAATTAGCGAAAAATTTCGGATACCACATTTAAACGAAAATATCCATTTTGACCGCAATCGAATGCAATTTAACGACATTTGTACGTAAGGACAGAATAAGACTTTTTTCTCCCAAAAACTTATAAAACTGATTTAAAATAGATTCTAAAATAGATTTCGTGGCGTCTGTGAGGGTACGTACTTACGTATGTATGTATCTATCTATCTCGCATAACTCAAAAACGAGTATTGTATATAGGACTGCTATAGCATGCAGGTATACACCACCTATTTTGGTTGCAATCGGCAGTACCAAAAGCGTATAAACATATGTATATATATATACACTATGTTACTCGGCTCAGTGAATTCAGTTTCTTTATTCTAATATGTTTGTAAACTATGCATTTTTTGCTTTAAAAATGAGTGAATTATGTTGTTCTTATCTTCCTGTAAGGTTTTTTTGTCTTTAGTTAATCTGCATGTGCAAAATTAGTTAAAAGTTGTTAAGTGCGGCTAAGCCTAATTTTTGTTTAACATAGCAGCCACATTTGTTTACATCTGAAACTTAGCAAAATAGTGGATTTGTGACCAATCTATAGAAACTAAGCTTCGTGACAATAAAGATAACGTCTTCTTTTATTATTGAGAATTAAATCATGCTTCATCCATGCTGGAATTATCATTTAAGTTATTAAATTATCCCATATATTGACTCAGCATAGCGTCCACAACAAATTAAGTCAGTTTCTACGCCTTCGGTGTTTTTTCCCCGGGTGAGACCAAAAGTAAACTTTGTGTTTTGTGCAGGGAAAAATCTGCCGAATTGCTTGTTTTTGCGTAGAAACTGTAACGTTAATTGCAAGAAAATATTAATTGTTTTCGCTTTATTTTGTAATTTATGTTGTCTATAGCTTTCATTTTTTAATATAGATATTTTGAGTTTTTATATATTTTTGTCTTGTCGCGACGTGAGAACTGAATTAATTATATGAGAACTATATCTCTGATGAAATTCAAGGAAATAAGTTTAAATGAAAGGCAGGAAAAAATGCGTATAATTTAATATTCCGTACAAGGAAGTCATGTGGTGTACACATCAGATTTTTCTAACAAGTACGATATTAGACTGAGAACGTTCAAGTCAATGTATAACATTTCATTACAGACCTCCTTTACTTTTTTTTTCAATTTATTGATTTTCCAAATGTCATCAAAAGCAGACAGAAAAAGAATTAACAGGTTCTTTTCTCCATTTCATTCTAACCTTTCAACCTCTGCATCTTAAAGGTTTTAATTCCCCTATTCCTTTTAAGAACTGGAACTTTTTACTGAAAGCATTAAATCCAATACCTGATAAGACAAAGCATTAAGCAACTGATAAATCCCCCTAATAGCTCTCACTGAGATATTTGCGATGTTTGAAATACTGGCACCGTCTCGTTAAGTACTGTAGCTTTTTTCTTAGGTGCGTTGATAGAGTTGAAGTCCAGTTTAACGATAAAAGATTCATCTGTGAATATAATCAACTTATTGAACAGTCCATCGGCATTTAAGTCATTTAAAAGTTAAAGACGTGGCTATTAAAACTATTTTATAAACTCTTTCAATCAATTCCTTATGAATATTCAAAAATAAATTGGAAAATAAGTACACACATTTTACTTATCCCCTCTGTGAT
Organism: Stegodyphus mimosarum; assembly: GCA_000611955.2. Taxonomy (NCBI): domain Eukaryota; kingdom Metazoa; phylum Arthropoda; class Arachnida; order Araneae; family Eresidae; genus Stegodyphus; species Stegodyphus mimosarum. The sequence continues at coordinate 70,262 of KK112437.1, read as the reverse complement.
TAGAATAATAACCATTTTTCAACCAAATAACTACTGCTGATGAGAATTTGTCAAGACTGAGTGTTCGGTGCCTATTCTTGGCAAACATCTTCGTGAAACTCCTTAAGTCCTGATCTGGAACAGGGAGCTGAATGCAGCTATGTTCTGTAGTAGATACTGTGATTCAGTGGTAGAATAACTGCACTTGAAAGGGATTTAAAATCCTCTTTTATTAAATCACTATTAGTTACAAACCACTTCCCAACTCGGGAGGGATACAGAAAGTAAAGACCACACTTGGGTCTAAAATGAACAATCAAATTTAACCTAAAACTAAATAGAAATTAAGTAGTTATTGCTCGCAGAGCTATAACGCGAGGTTGGCCTCTAAACTAAATGGTGCGTAGCAATATTTACTAATACTGACGCACTTGGATTTATTTCAATAAGCAATCACGTAAAAGCACTATGGCTTAGAATTTAAATGCTAGCTAGTCAGGCGAGCGTCGAATAGACTGACCGTGATCTGAGACTAAAAGCTCTCTCACACTTAACTAAAACCTTACAAATTGAACACTTTAAATGAATGCAAGGCGTAAAAGAGAGTAGTTTAATAAAGACACCACTTGTCATATTGAAAATGAGCCTTCGTCGGAATATGATCCTGCTATTAATACTGTTAAATTAATATTAATGCTGTTGATAATTAAGAAGTAGTGATATTTCCTAAAGGGTACACTTTTTGCTAAGATGATCTATCTTCCGGTCATGATACCGTGTTGATATTTAATTGGAATATTTGTGTAACTTAATGTTTACAATCGTTTAATTTTCTCAATTTACAATTGTTTTTAATTTCTTTTCATACTATTAAACGGTTTCTTGAGAGAAATATTTTAATTCCTTTTTAAGTTAGTTTTTACTATCCTACTGAGCCAACTGGAAACGAACTAAAAATTGCGAAAAACATCTGGGATGGGAAATCTCATCTTCCTGAAAAAAACTATTCAAATTATTATTACTTCACACTAAGAGGAATTCGCACAGTTGGCTCCGACACCTGGCTGTTTCTACGACAAGCCACGCCACCGGCACGAGCAGAAACCTGAAACATATCTGTCCTTTCAACAAAAGGGAAAAGCCAATTCCTCTCTTTTTTTTGGAGGGGAAATTCTTAAGACTCTCTCTTATTAAAATTAAATCCAAAAAATCCGAATCTTTTCTTTTATTGGAATACAAAGCAGTTTCAAAGGGAAAAAAGCCTGATGTGTACACCACATGACTTCCTTGTACGGAATATTAAATTATATGCATTTTTTCTTCCATTTCATTTAAACGTATTGAATTAAATCTATTTCGTCGACAGCGTATAAACCACAATAGAATAAATGCACTCTTTAAAATTCACTATATTTGTTTACCATAGCGACACTCTGAAGTTAGGATCACTTAATAGCGTTACATCTCATTCATTTTAGAACTCAGAATGCACAAATATTATATCATCTGAAGAATTATCTAATCTTTGGTAAATATTTTATTCAAATACTATAATAAATCTAAAGCATAAAAGAAATTAAGCAAACATACAAAAAAAAAGAAAGAAAGAAACAGTTTTTCACAGACGATCCAGTATTTCTCATTCAATTAATTCAGTTCTCATTTCGCGACAAGGCAAAAATACATTAAAACTCAAAATATTTATATTACAAATTACGAAGTAAACCTTAAACAGTTATTTCCTCGAATAAATTCTGTAATGGATTAAACATGATTTAATTCGCAATAATAAAAGAAGGCGTTATCTTTGTTGTTGCGACGCTTTCTTTCTCTAGATTACCAACAAATCCATTACTCTGCTAAGTTTCAAATGTAAACAAATATGGCGGCTATGATACAAAGAATTAGGCTTAGCCTCACTTGGACAACTTTTCAATTGTTGATAATTCTATAAATATTGCGATTGCAAGCATTAAAGGCGTAAAAACCTTAACCGAATGATAAGAAGAACATAATTCAATCATTTTTAAAGGGAAAAACAGTGCAGTTTGCCAACATATAAGAATAAAAAAAATTTACCATCTCCAAGGAACAGAAATTCAATTTAAAATCATCATCGAAAAGGTATTTGTCAGAATTTAAATTGAATTTCTGTTCCTTGGAGATGGTACATGGAAAGTTTTCTTATTATAATTTATTGGGAATTATTGGCTCATTACTTTGCAGCTTTAGCGCAAG
>KK112437.1:37211-68001 GCA_000611955.2 Stegodyphus mimosarum | reverse complement strand
TGGTGCAGCTCGATTGCAACTAAAAAGGAAGTTGCTCATCTACATGTTATAGCAGTTCTGTGTACAAATTTCCAACACTCTGAGGCTACTTGTTGTTGAGTTACGAGAGATACATACATACATACGCACGTGTACAATCACCATAAAAAAATCTCTTCTGAATCCATTTTAAACCAGTTTTCTAATTCGTTTGGGGAAAGATAACTCTTTATTCTGTCCTTACGTACAGATGTCTCGGATTAACTTCATTAAATTACATTCGATAGCAGTCAAAATATACATTTTTGTTGAAATATGGTAGAAAAATAAAATATTTGCTTCCTTTACTTCGTATAAGGAAGTAAATATAGCCTTGCTAAAGATATTACAGGTAAAAAAAATTTGCATTCTTATGTAACAGATTTAATTCTTGAGTTACATCTTCAGATGAGTAAAAAGTAAATTGTGATATTTAGTGAAATTTAATTGATAAATATGAATAATTAATATTACCTTTAACGCACTTTATGAACATAATTTAATTATGAAGCAGGAAGTAAGACTTTCATTTCTAAATATACATCTATGTTGATTCAACAGAAAGAAGACGTTGTATTGGTTTGTCGAATGTAGCGGCAAGCCTGGAGCTATTTTACACTTGCTCACCCCTGATGCAAAGCATACTACTATAATCATCCAACCAGTATATTGATTAACGTCGCTAAATGCTGTGCCGAAGGTCCCTGGTATGAATCCCGGAGAAGGCATGTTTGTAAATGTATGTATGAAAAATGAATGTTTGTAAATGTAAAAAATGAATGTTTGTAAATGTAAAAAATGAATGTTTGTAAATGTATAGTGTTCGTGTGGCATGGGGGCACTCTAAATATGTGGCAAGCCGAAATTCTTCTCGATTTGGTGGCAGTTGAAAGAGGGGAGGAAGACCCTTGGACCCATCCCTCGGGATGCTCTCCATCAAAACTCGGGCGGAACTAAGCTAAGTCGCACTGTCACCTGTAAGGTGCTCAGGCCTGTTGCCAACGACAGGCGTAAAGTTGCGATCCTTGTCCCGATGCATTTCGTGGGCTTTGGCTAATGGTCTATTTACTGTTCGTCAGACAAGTGAACATTAGCAACAACAACTCAACAACACTATAATTATATGAAAAGACAACTTTATGCAACAAGGTATTATGAAAACTTAATTCAACTCTAAAATTTATGCTTAGAATAGAGATGCACTTATATATATTAGAAAATACGTCGGTGGCTATTAACCAATTGGGCATTGACACAGGTATTAAATTACAAAAATTATGCTTAAACTCTGATAGTATAAAGAATTAAATAAAGCATTCGGAGTCATTTATGGAGAAAGATAGATTCGGTATAATGAAATAAAATTACCAATTTTTTTCTTAAAAGGCATATAAACTATAAACATAAATAAACCTAGACTTAATTTGAGTGAATCAACTGCAAATAATATCAAGAATAAAATGAACTCTTTAGTAGAAGAAAATTAAAGTGCATCCCCGCTTTAAGCTTCGATATTACACTTTATAATAATTGTAAAATATAACTCAACATTAATAATTGCACAATGTTATAAATCATAATTTCTTTTCTCTTGCAGTCATTGTCGAATATTATATGACTTTATATAATTCCATTGTGAAATTCTTCTAAAATCACAAAAAATGCGAGGCCTTACAATATATGACAGGTCTCTGAAGCGAGAATTATTATTATTTATTTAAAAAATCAAAGAGCTTAAAATTTTAATTTGCTTTTGTACCAATTTTTAATTTAATAGTCAGAAAATATACTAATAATTTTTAAGATTAAAATTTTAGAAGTAGTTTTCCATGTTTATAAGGAATTATCTTTTTTTAAATAGGTTTTTTTATTATTATTATTTTTCAGTATTTTAACTTTAGTATTATATTTTTGTTACACATTCTGTTGTTTCCGAAAAACAAATTACAAACTTCAGCCAGAATGCAAGTAAGAATGAAGACTGTTATTACTGTATAAAAATATAATTCAATAAAAACTGGTAATAACTTACAAAAACAGTCATTCGATTGGCAGTTATAGAGTGTCTCAGTACCATGTTTAGAAATTCTAGAAGGGGTAGAGAGCACCGTGATAACTAAGAATCATACAGCAAAGCATGACCGTAAATACTTTCCTGACACAGTTAGAAATAAAAAGATACGACGTAAGTTAATGTTCGTTTTAATAATAAATTTACAAGTACAAAAGTAACACTGGTCAAAGATAGTGTTCGAAGTTTCATCCACCGACTTCAGAGCCTGCGTCATATCTACGGCGCACGAAATTCCGAATATTCTGGAATATTCGAATTTCCTTTGCAACTACTGTGATTCTCCTCAGCGTTGTCAACTGGGTGTCATAAACCAATGTCTTCGTATGCTCCCATGAATAGAAATCAAGACATGATAAGTCCGGTGATTGAGTAGGCCAAAGCATCGGACCACCACTTCCGATTCACTATTGGCCAAATCTGAAGTCTATGTGGGTATGAATGTTATAACTGAAACGGCAGAGGACCCTCAGCACATTGGAACCACACTGTCTTTTCTATCGATACAGAAATCTGTTCGTCATCCAAAAGGTGTTGCAAGACTTGCTGCTGAAAGATCAAGCAGTTACAACTAGTTAGACGAAAAGGCAATACTAGTAGTTGAGGTGAACTCCCACAGTGCCAGCCCAAACATTAAGCGAAAACCGACTCTTCGCTGCACGACGTCATATTGCATAAATATTCTCCACCACCCAGAAATGGGCGTTATATGTGCTCAATATTCCTTCTCTTGTAAAGAAATTGATGAATAAGACATTAGCAAGGAAACGGGAATCTGTATCACACTTTTCAAGAAGACATTGTGCAACACAATAATCACCCGGTTTTAAGTGCACCTGATACGGTTTTTCTCTAAGAATCCTCCAGGCGCTAAAACAGGAAACACTGGCTCCGTGTGCTAGACTTTGCTTACGCAAATTTAGAGTCCTGTGTACCTGACGTAGCCCATTCATTGTAATCGATGTCCGGAATCCTTGCTGATCGGATCGTGCCTGATTCGTGGCTGCTTATTGGAAGGAACCTGTTTCAGGTAACTTCCGATGCAGCCTTACAGTGAAATTATGGCTGGAAGTACGTCTCATAAGATATCGTTCTGTATACAAGCACTGCGCGACTGGCCCACTACAGTCCACAGCGCCGTATACCAAATGCATACCTAACTCTGCGTCCTTTTGAAAAATGACGATTCTGTGCATGAACGCTCGGAACTTTCGTGCAACGCCATATTCAGCTTCAAAAAACATTTCATACCTCGCAGTGCTATATGATTCCGAGTCGTCGGAATGCAACCCTACCCTTCCTAGTGAAATGTGGTACTGAGATGCATTATATATTATATGACATTAGGAACGTGTTTAATAAGCTGCGCTAAAGATGTAAATATTCATAAATATTATTAATTTAATGCATTATAAATGATATCAAGGAAACACATTATTAAAAATGAAATAAAGCTAAAAAGGTTAAGATGTCTGTCATAAGTATCATTTCTAAACCGCTTAGTTTTCACATTTGATGCGTGTACTTCCAGAGTTTGAAACCTAAATTTAAACATTTTCTGCCGCAGTATTGTAGCAGTATTGTATGTGTAGTGGTAACATAATATAATCAGACAGAAAAATGGGAAAACTTGATTATAAACTTTCCTAACGATATCAGATAGGTTGCTCATGTATACATAGATTGTAATATTAATTAAATGCTCTACAAATTACACTATATACAGTTATAGCTCTTTTATTTAATTCAATGGCTCATATTATTCATAGTAATATTAGATGTGAACTCGCAGAATAAAGAATAAATTTCAAATTTAAAAATAGTTCACTGGTGTCCACATGATCAGGAATATAAATGTTTAAAGAAATTTTTCTATCGCTGCATTTAAATTGTCTAGAAGCAATTATAAAAATGTTAGTCTAATCCGGCTGATTCATGAAACTAACTACTATAATTACACTTCGTTAAAATCTGCATCTGTTACTTCCAGCAGAACTACAGTTACATCAGCAAGAACTTTATGACAGCGAAATTTACATATGAAACTCTTACTTTTTTCTTCACATAAATATTAATTTCTTTGTAAGTATGGTTTTGAAAACTAGTTTCAGACTCGGGGAATATTGATCGGAAGGCATCTGCATAAATTATTTTGTGTGCACACCAGCTGCGTAATGACTCATTAATCTAACAACTTAATTAACTTGGTGAAGAAATTGCCCACTTCTACCGAATTTTAAGAAGTCTTTGTTCTTGAAACATTTACATTTACGTACTCGAGAGTATTTTTTATCACAGCACGCTGTCGAGAATGATCGAGAAGGAGGAGGGAGCTAATCAAAGGAGTGAAGTGTGATATTTTAGTTTCCTGTTCATTCTTATACTCTTATGAAACTCTCACTTTTCAAAGGAAACTAATTTGTCTTTTGTGATGCAGAAAGGATATATTTTACAACAGTGTATTTATTAATCTTAATTGCTAAATATTATAGTAAATATTTTATGTGAAAAGTGTATGAAATATTTTTAAATAAGGCTCTAAAGAATGGATAAGCAAAAGTGATATATTTTAAGACACAAATTCCAATTACAATTCGTTCCTTAATAATATTTAATTCGCAACTACCGTCTGTTTGTTAATTTACTTTCCAATGGTACTTAATATGCATGGCTTACATACCGCAATAACTATTCTATATGATATCTATTTACTACAAATAGTACTAATTAGTTTCAAGAAATGCAAACTCGAATAACTCATCTTACTTAACATGTGTTAAATTATAATAACTGCAGTAGCTAACAAAATTATAAAACTGGAAAATCAAATTCTTGATTACTCATAAGAAAAACATCAAACGAATAAATCATTTTATTTAAAGCCCGTAAACTTTAATGTTCGCTTTAGCTTTCCGCCTGTCGAAGCTAAGAATTTCAATAGATATAAATGCTGAGTAATAAAATGTAAGATAATACTGCAAAATCCATCTTTGTTTTCACGATTTTATATTATTATCACAGACAGTTATCCACACTTAGACTGTGCCTACCTAACTTCTATCTTCCGCGGAATGTAAAGGTAACGGAAATTAATTTTAAACTAACATTCTCAGTGTGTAAACTGAATTTATTGTGCATCTTCCAAATAAGTCACTAGTTTGCTATCTTAATTCCGTATGCTTGATTCATTTATCTGCGATTTGAAATAAACAGTTCATCAGCTGCAGAGTGCATATAAAGCTGGAATTCTACATCCACATGAAATACTGCAGCCTACAGTCAATCATCCTTATCTTCCTGGCCAGTCCGGACCCCATGCTCGGTTTGGACCGATATCTTGTGGCTTATGCAGTTCTCAAAACTTTTTGCTGTCATCCCTTGAAATTGTGCTTTACACTATGCAGTACAAATGCAATATTTTTTCATTGTCATATATTTTCTCTGGAGAAAAGCTAAAGCATGATAATCGCTCTATATATATTTGCGAAAGAAAAGGAATTACGCAGTAAGTATATGGCCTAGAAGGAAATTTTTCATTTCGTGAAATTCGGCATTTTTCATATTCGGTAAGACTTGCAAGACAAATTGCCTATTATTTTACTTTCTTTCCAGTTATTCTTATTTTTATAGAGATTTCAAGTTCAAAGCCTTTTAAAATAAAGTTCCTACTACAATATTATTTAAGTAATTCTACAATATGTCGCAGCTGCAGTCTCGAAAAAAAATAATAATTTAGAATGCTTGTAGCAATCTGCATATAGCATACAATTTCTCTGTGGGTTTTGCTGTCCCATATTTGAGGTTAACAAAATTGTAGAAAGCAGCAGCCCTTTATTCATATGATTTTTCACACTGGCATACATTTAATGAGGCCCGGTGACGCAGTGACTAACGCGTCACGCAGCGTCATTACAGGTTCGGGGCTCGATGCCTAAGCTGGGCAAGGCTGACTCAGCCTTCCGTCCCTTGAGGGAGTCTGTAAAATGAGTACCAGGTTCGCTTAGGGACCAAACATCGGGGATCCTTCGACAGGCCGACCACTTGTTCAGGCAAAAATGTACAAGCACTCTGGAGCCCACAGTCTAGAAAGCAGACATCAGAGCCCTGCCGGCCATGGCTCTCTATGGGCTGTTTGTGCCGCCGAGTTTAATTTTTATGCATTTAATGAGATTTAATGTACACTGCGCAAAACAAATGGGTCCGTTCTATATCTCCCATTCTACTGGGCTGATTGGCAAAATTCAAATTGCGTTTTTCATATCCCGAAAGCATGACTTTATGAATTAGATTTATATATAACGTTGTTCTAATATAGGTATTTTGACATAAAATTCGACTTTTTCTGAACTGACATGCCATTTCTACAACTCAAAGGATGCCAAACTACCAACTTTTATAAAAATCTCACGAATAATTTTTAAAAAATTAGCTCCGAAAATTTTAGCTCCTCAGTGTTAATTGAATTTGATACATATTTATCAATATCTCTGTAATTTAGTAATTTTTAAGTAATTTTTAAAAAATTAGCTCTGAAAATTGTGGGGTTATACTTATTTAATTCTAAAGTTCTAACTTAGAACCCCACGAACACTAACAAGCGATAAGTGTATGAACAAAACACATAAGACTTAGGAAGGGTTCACAACCCATTATTTTCAGAATATTTACAATCGGTTCCTACTTGGAACTTTACACAAAGCCTCCACTCGGGCTTGAACGTAAATAATAATGAATATAAATTAAACTAGCTTAACTAAGCTATCTGAAAGGTATAGCCGAAGCTATCAGAAATCTAACTAGTTGGTCCCTAAGTATTAATTAAATCGGCGAAGCCAAGCAAGGGCTTAAGGTATGGCCGAGCGTAGTAACTAAGAGAGAACTTAGCCAAAGGCAAACGCGTTCTGCTCAGGGAATAAGACTCTCTCTCTAGAAGTCGGTGAAACATTGACTTAAATAGTACTCTTTCTCATTTGCATTTACTGCGTTTCTGAATTTACATTCTGGCAGGAAATTTTAAGCTGAAATTAGAATAAGATAGGAAAGATACAAAACTTAAAATAAATGTTAAAAAACTTAATATAAACCTTACAAAATTTTAGCTCCTCAATATTAATTGAATTTGATATATATTTATCAATATCTCTTTTTTTTAAACTTACTCGATTTCTTCTTTTACATTTAGAAATTTAGGTTCATTATAAATAAAATCCGCCCTTTTTTATGATTTATTTTAAATAATTTTTTATCAATTTTCCGAAAAATATTTTGAATTAAAAAAATATAAAATTTTTGCAATCATCTTAAAGTAGATGTATTTCTAAGCACACCTGCAAAATATATGAGTTTCAAATTCAAAATTTCCTAAGATATACGTGAATTTTTTATATTTGCGCGCTTTGAAATTTGCCATATTTCTGAAAAGCGATAATAACACAAATGCGGTTAACGCACTTTGTTAAAATTATCTGAAAGTACGAACGATGAACTTTTTTTCCTCTCTTCTGGAATGAAAAAAAGAAAAGCAAAATGGATTGCTATAAATTAAGAAGTTCGCCAAGTAAATTATTCTTGGCGAAAACTGAAAAAAAATACGCCAAGACAAATTTTTGAATTTTCCCGTACATTTCGCACCAAATTTTACAAAATTTAATATTTCGGCATAATCTGAGTCGTAGGATTGAAATATGAAAAAAAAATTGGCATGTCACTTCAGAAAATGTCCGAATTTGTGTCAAAATACCTATGTTAGAATGATGCTGTATATAAATCTAATGTATATCCTAAGTCGCGCTTTCGAGACATGAAAAGCGCAATTTGAATTTCTTCAATCGGCTCATTAGAACGGGAGATATAGAACTGTCCCACTTTTTTTTGCCAAGTATACATTTTTTTTTCATGAATGTGTAGTAGCATGTGAATATTTAATGTGAAGAGCTGCCCTACATGAGCACGGATTATGCATGTAGATATCTAGGAAATTTGCTTAAAACCTGCAAGTTATGCAAAACAAAATTTTTGTTTATAATCATGGATGCCCCTTGGTTTCTCCACAGCTCTATCATTCATATCGACACAAAAGCTGAATCCACCGAAGGCAAATTTTCTCATCCTTGTTTCACATTTCTATTAATACTGCAAGACTCATATTATAAATGCAAATGACTTGGAAAAATTTGATTCTCCATTAGTTTAACAACAGAAACTCTTATTCACTCTCTTTTACAATGAAAGATAATAACTGGCTTTTACATTAGCAATAGTACTCAGGCTATTTGTTTCACACTGAACTTTTGGTTAGCTCATTTCTATTGTTATTAAATAGTAAAGTGCTATTAAAATAACCATTATACAACACCGATATCTATGGCTAATGATAAAAGCTTGATTATTTAAAGTTCTAAACATTGTTAGTTATATTTGCAAATAGAAAAAATGAACACTATTTCAACATAACACGATGATAATTAACACAATTAAGTGATCATTTTTTTTTAATTTCTTAATAAAATTTTTCTATTCAATCGGTGAAAAAAAATCCATGTTTCAGGCTATTTGGTTTTGTGCATGATGCCTCTTTGAAGATTTATTTAAAATTAATTGATTTATTTAAAATATTTCGTGGGCAAAGAACTGTTTATTCTTAAAGATAATTTTCTTCTTCCTAAATCATTGATACACGGTATTAAAGGTATCTCTTCTTTTACTTTTGTTACTGCCTTGAACTTTAAAATTTTCATGCGTCAGGGATTTAGTGGACAATCACCGATAACTATAACTGTTTGGTTTAGTTTGGGTTCATTTAATTACGGCAAAGCATTCGACGGCTACCTGTCTAAGAGGAGGGATGCCTTCGTGGAGAACTTTCTAATAGAAAGGGGCTCGAATACACGTTACTCTTGGGGAAAATCACGAAAGTACGCATGCATTTAACTCAGTTTTCACTTCGCAGCAAGGCAAAAATACATAAACACTCAAAGCATCTTCATTAAAAATTGTAAAATACAGAAAACCATAAAACACCAATTTAAAAAAAGTTTTACAATAAAAATTAGAATTTCTACGCAATAACAAGCAATTCGTCAGCCGGCAGGAGGGCAGAGTTTTAGTGCACAAAACTGAAAGTTTACGTTTGGTCACACTCGATAAAGATTCACTGAAGTTGGTACAAAAGCTGACTAAATTCACTCTTAGTAGAAAGTTTCAAACAAACAAATAGCGGCCTTGTTAGGTCTAGTATCACTTAAACAACTTTTAGATTGTTAATAATTCTGCAACTATTGCATTCAGATTAACTAAAGTAATAAAAAATGTAACTGGAACATAAGAACAACGTAGTTCATCACATTTAAATCAAAAAAGGCACAAATTACCAACATAATAAGCATATAAGAATAAAAAAATTTAGATCACCGAATTGGGTAACAGAAAGGGAATATATATATACGCTGAATGCGGTCGGTTGCAACCAAAAAGGGAGATGCACAACTACATGTCATAGCAGTTTTATGTAGAAAATTTCAACGTTCTGAGACTACCCTTTTTGACTTATGCGCGATATATCCGTTATTCGAGTCACCAGCGAATATTTGCCCATTTTTCGCACCACCTGCTTCAAGAAACCTAATAATTACACAGTGGCGCCCGAACTGAAAGATAGTGGACAGCCGTTCGTCACCATCAGGATTTGACGATTGAGTGCCATAATCCCCAGTCACCCTTTAAAAGGGAGTGTATATAAGGTATTTTCTCTCCTTGGTGGTGTAACGGTAAGTACATATAGCGCATATTCTAGGGGTCCAGGGTTCGAGTCCCGGCGAGGGCACTCCATATTTTTCACCTCTCCTGCTTCAAAATAATCTAATAATTCTACATTAAATTTAAAATTTAATAACTGGAAGCTATCTCTTTGGATATCTTTTTTCTAAATTTCACTTTTTATTTGAAAAAACAAATTATTTTATAAAACAAATTAGTTAAGAGTAAGATGTAGAGATCTATGGTTAAAATTTCGATTCTTATTGCGTTCCATGCCGGAGTAAAAAATTCATTTCGTTATCGTTTGTACTTTTAATCAGCCCCTTTAAACATTGCATCAGTTTCAAAACAGAACAGTTAAGTCATAAGAACTGCTACTTTATAAAGAAATTATGATTACTATTATATAATGAAATGTAACGAGCAATACGACTTGACTGCTCTGGGAAGAATGTTGAGCTTTGAATATTTTAAATGAAATATCACTGATGATATTGACAAATGTTTGATACTGACAGAAGTTATTTTTGATAACAAACGAATATTTTGAAACCACTGAGAGTGCATTAAGCCAAGCCGCAATTATGAATTAATTTACATCAGAAAATTTTCTCTTTCCGACACAATAAGAATAAACCTTGACAATGATTCTTAAGAATGGCACACTTGACAATAATTATTAAGAATGACACTTGAAAATTATTCTTAACGTTTATTAATTACGCCTCAATTGCATATGATAATAATTTTTTACACTGGGCAATGATGTTACAATGTACTTATACACTTGATAACGGTTTTAAAGTGCATTAGTATACCTAATAATAATTTCACCTTTCATCACATCACTTATAATCTGCCTGAATTGCCTACTCCCTGTGCATTTTATCAGAAGTTTACTAGGGACTGAGTGGATAAGATAGCTGAATATCCGGTTCAAAATCTAGCGAGCGGCCTGTCTGCGTGTGTATTTTCGTGGCTTTCTGCTTGTGTGACACGAATGCGAGCCAATTTCCTTTATTAAGACTTAGTCTTCATCCCTTCCTCAAGACAGGTAACTTACCAAACAATTTTACCAGAAAAAAGTTGACGATTTTCAAAAGAAAAACGTGAAAAGAATGGTACAATTATTAAAATATTATAAACATATAGACTTGAAATTTGCAGACTATATTAGGTTATATCAAGAAATTGGAACATTTATGCAATGTTAATTTCAAATTTTCTCGTAATGAAGTTTTCGCCAGGCAATTAATAAAAAACAAACTATGCAATGTGTTCCATAATGAAAAACAGTGATCATCCATGTTACCATTTATATGAATTCACTATTATTAATGTGTTTAAGAACTTAAGATTGATAAAAAATTATTGTTTTTTAAATGTTTTCCATGGTTCTAAAATTAATGGACATACATAATAACAAATTCACTTCAGGATGCTCATATAATTCTTTTAATTCCGAAAGCACAGTAAAAAAATAATCAAGTGAGAAAATATTTTTTTACTTCTAGAATCCAATAATCATTTAAAACCTTTGAAAAATACATAAAACTTTTCGGAGATATTCAAAGAATGCGAATCGAATTATTAGAATTTACTGTTTTCGGAAAGCATCGAAATAAAAAACATCATCACTTTGTTTTTGGTGAAGTTGTTTTTAAGTTTTTTCAGCAGCTAAATCTGAAAGAAAGAAAAAAGAATATCTGAAAACTCGATGATTTCCCCATTGGCGTAGGAAACGGATAATTGAGTTTTCAAGCCTTATCTAGTATTGATCTCGTGAGAGTACTCTTTCTAAGCGTGGGTTTTGCGAAGAGACATATCGTAAACAGTACATGAAGTTAAAAGGCTTTCTTTCATCTTAAATAGGTAGAAAATTTGATTATGATTCGCTGAGGTAAGAAATTTCGAATAATGATATAAGAATTGATTAGAATAGTCTTTGCAGAATTAATAATATAACTCTTGTAGTAAATATGTAATTTATTAAAAAAAAACTCTTGTTTATGATTACTTTGAATTATGGGCAAATGCTTAAGGAATACAAGATCATGGTATCGTTCGCAGTTACCTCTACCAGTCGTGAAATTGTCAAAATCTCCTTAATACTAATAGTTTCCTTCTGTTTCCGACGTCTGGAAGTGGTGTAGACCTTCTCTCTCGCGTCTTTTATTTTAACTGCTTACAAGCGGCATATATAACTTCACAATGTGGAATAAATACAGTGTCGTATATCTTAGTCAAGGTCAGAGTATAACGCAAAGGACGAAACTTGTGTTTCAAAATTAAATCCTAGTGCATTTTCTGTTTAATAAAAATGACAGAATACCACACTTTATTAGAATTTGTATACATTAATATATATACAGTGTCAACAATATTTCTTACTCGGCCTTTATTTTTTGCAACCGTTGGACGTAAGCATATATTTACAACAACGTTTTATATGATGTCAAAATTCATGTTTTGGCAATTTTTATTAAATTTTTTTAAATACATAAAATATGAAATCTAACTTCTTATTCTTTGATTTGGTCCCTCTATTTCCAGCTAGGAAAATTTTGTATTATATATAAAAAATACAATACAAAAAAATTTTATTATAGTACGACAAAAATTGACCGAGATATTTAATTTTAAAATTTGTAATATTTGATGTCAATTTGAATTTGCTTTGAGGAGTCGGTTAATAAATAAATTACAAAAGTTCGTAGTTAATTTTTTCCCCTTTTATGTCACTTAGTAATTTTCTTTCCTCGTTTACTAGTGTCTTTAATTTAGATTTTTGTTTCATTTGGTATGCCGAAAGAATTTTCACACAAGTAATTTACAAATTTTCAAAGTCTAAAAATACATTATTAATACTCTTAATAATGCATTTTTAAAATAAGTATAAAATTCATTACTTTAGAATCATAATCTGGTATTCGTACAAAATATTCAATAAAATTCAGATATGTTTTACTTCCTTGTACAAAGTAAAGGAAGTAATGTAATCATGAAAAATTCCGGTTACCATATTTCAATGAAAATATCCATTTTGACCGCTATCGAATGAAATTTAATGATGTTTTTGCGTGACATCTGTGCGTAAATTAAAGGCAGAAAAGGACTATATCTCCTCAAACGAATTATAAAACTAATTTTAAATGGATTCAGAAGAGATTTTTTTTCATGGTGTCTGTACGTATATACGTACGTATGTACGTACATATACGTACGTATGTACGTACGTATCGCATAACTCAAAAACGAATAACCTCAGAAGGAATAGCCTCAATTCCATTCTGGAGTTTATTCGAGGAAATAAAGTGTTTAAGAATTTCTTCGTCATTTTTAATATAGATATTTTGAGTTTTTATGTATTTTTGCCTTGTCGCGAAGTAAGAACTGAATTAATTGAATGAGAAATACTGAATTGTCTGTGAAAAATTGTTTTTTTTTTAATTTCTTTTATACATCGTTTTAGATTTATCATAGTATTTAAATAGAACATGTGGCAACGATAAGATAATGCTTCAGATGATATACATAACTTTTTAGCATTCTGAGTTTTAAAATGAATGCGATATAACTCTGTTAAGTGAACTTAGCGCCAAAGTGTCGCTATGGTAAACACATATAGTGAATTTTAAAGACTGCATTTATTTTATCGGAGTTTACGCGCTATCGACGAAGTTGATTTAATCCAAGCCAATAAGTTTAAATGAAATGCAAGAAAAATACGTATAATTTAATATTTCGTACAAGAAAGTTATGTGGTAGACACATCAAGTTTTGTTTATTTATTTTTAATGAGCGAAAATAATATTAAGATTTGCCAACGTGCCAATACTTAAGCTTGCTAGTGTTTCGTTTGCCAATTCTGAAAGGTTCTGTGAATAATATCTCCATTTCGAAAGTTACATTTTTAATATTTTTCATAATAACCAGCATAGAGATACTAGTCACATAATCTTCTAACATCAGAAATCTTTTTAAACAATATAATTTTTAGTTACGCACAAATGCAAACATATCGCTCTTCAGTTTGTATGAGACCCCTGAATAGATTCTTGATTTTAGTGTCAAATATCTTGGTCAGTTTTTATCCTATTGCAGTCTAATTTTTTGTATTTAATTTTTTACAATGTTCAAAATTTTCCTAAATATGTCTATAGGGACCAAAGAAAGTGCAAAAAGTTAGATTTCGTATTTTATGTAAAATTAACATATTATTTATTTATATATAAGGAAATATGAATATTTACACCATTTAAAACGATTTTTTAACTGGAAGTACATGTCTACTACCAACAGTTTTGAAAATAAAAGTCGGGAAAGACTTTTGTGAACACAGTGTCATCTTTTTCAAAATCCCAGAAGGACTATGATAGTCTCGAAACACGATTTTACGTTGCTTCACTTTAAATACGTTGTTCACATTTTATTCGATACTGTTGCCGTTTGGCCAAATACAAGATGTTTATCGTCTAAATATAATCTGTTTGTTATTGATTAACAAACTAAGCTATTTAAAAGCAACAGATGTATTTCTTGATCTTGTATTTAGCCCAAAGGAGCGTTAGCTCAGAAGGGCTATTAATTTCGTTTTGGGATTTTGCGTCGATTCACTGTAAATGTCCGTATCACTTTTCAAACTGTTGCCCCCAAATATTATCGCCCTGTGTTATATTTAAAAAAATTAAATAATGATGAAGAAGCTGCATAAATGTATCTATGTTTCTCGCATTGTAATAAAACAACGGTACCTAGAGCCATCAAATTTTGAATAACGTAATCCTCCTTCGAAAATGGGCCCAATTTCGGAATTTGGAAGTTGTTTGATTATCGATTTCGTAATATGTAACACTTTAACAAATTTTTTATTAAGAAACTCAGCATTTCAATGCTAGAATTGGCAATACTGTACGAGGAAAAAAAGGGTTATCTCCAGCGCGCGAGACTGTGTATCGGAAATTCTAAAGATATGCTCATTTAAAAAATATTTTGCGATATTTCTGTTAAATTGAAATTTATGGTTTAAGTGCGAAGAACGTGACATTTAATAAATAAAGGTAACACAGAAAACGTTAAATGAACGCCCCCTTTGGGAGTAATGTAAAATCTGAAAGCTTTTAGACTTTTTTTTGGGGGGGGTCATTTTCTTGTCTTTTTTATTTTTTAAATCAAATTTGCATTTGTTATTATTTTTTTAATATTTAATCCGATTAATTTAAATAAAATACATTTAATTCATGATATATTTAATTTGAAATATTAAATGCTTTTATAATTTTTTTCATTTCCGAGTTATAGAAGGTGTAAAACACTCTCATGTTACTCTAGATGGATATACATCTAATGTCCTATAAAACGCTTCTCTATTCCACTGGGCCAATCTATTGTAAAACTGTGTTAGTAAACCATACTAAACTTCAAACGAACTCTTTTGGGGACCATTAAAATTTAATCACTATCAGATTTTTTATTTTTTAAGGTTGATATTAATTAGCCACGTTTATTAATAATTTTTATAATTAAAAATCATCATTAATTAAAAAAATAAAAATTCTTAATTAAAAGTTAATATTTTAAAAATCTCACTTAAATCAGAGTCGGCAATGGTAATTAAGATGATGTAACAAAGTTCCCATAAAATTAGATCAATAGATCCTTCGGCTTGTCGATTCAATCAACACATTTTTTTTAAATCAAGATTTCACTAAGTATCGTTTCTTGTTCATTCTACAATTTTATCCAGATTTTCTAAATGTAAAATTACACAACTATGTTCGCAGTTTTTACCTGTAGCAACATCAATATCCTCAACTTTGGAACTAGGCAAAAACAAACTAGAAATCAATTCAGAAAATATCTTACATCAGAAAAATATGCATTTGCCAAATTAGAAGCATTTGCAAATTTAGCATGTAAAATTAATTACTTCACTCTTAGTTGGGAATTTTACGAGCATGTAAGCATATCCTAAAGCAAAAGTAAATTCTAGGTATGTAAATTAATATTTCTCTTTATTTTCATCTGAAACCTCGCTCACTATTTCGTTAACTGAAGCAATGTTAATAAATCATCATTTATTTTAATTTATTTTATCGTAATTTTCACAACATACAGAGCCAAAAGATGAAATAAATGTTGTTTTATAAACATTGATAAAATTTCCTTAAATGGGTCATTAATCACTGAAGGCAAAACTTCAATAAACGGAATTCTTTGCTGCAGTATTGAGCTAAGATCTTAGAATGATGGCAAAATGGAATGTACGGAAGAGCAAAAAGCTTTGAGCAATCAATGACAAAAACATAAACAATCGTTCTTCGGCAGGTAAAGTTACAGTAAAAATCGGGAGTTCCCCCCTTTCTCAAAGATGTTCTTATTCTATTATTTTGAGAGAACTCTGTATAAAGTTTACTTTTGCTTTCTTGTCATATTATTATAATAACTGTTAATTATGTTTCTCACTATTAGTGAAGTTTATGTAAAGCGGATGTAGAAGTCCCATCTTCATTTACTTAAAGTTGGTTTTTTAGTTCTGATGGCAGATTTCAAACAGAACAAGCAAAGATGAACGGAAACAGCAAAACTAAAAAAGGAGTCCACAGTATAATCTATAACGAAAAAAAATCTATTTTTTGTCTCTCCTCCCAATATGTCTCCCAGAGTGATCCAGTATTAACTGTAGGGCAGATGAGAGACATCCATTTCCTCATGAAGGTCGCACAATTTACAACTTGAAGGTGGGATAATGTTCATTGGATGCAGATGTTTTAACTCTCTCACGACCAAACCGCCCTACACGGCCCTTCATTTAGACGACCGCAAGCTCCCGAAAACGGCCGAGATTGCGATCTAGTTTTCTTCCCTCCCTCTAAGCTATGCAGTAACAGGTGCAGTTTCCCCAAAGGCACTGTATCAGTTTACTGCAGACAGCTTGTCCTAACAGGTTTACTTAGTTTAGGTTGCATGTGACATTTCGTTTTTGATTCTCTGATTTCAGTTTAAGACCTTCAGAATTAGTTTATAAAGAATGGGGTCAAAGGCTAATGGAATCTTTGTTAGAACATAGAAAGAATGTCATTCGAAATTTTCACACCTATTTCTGCATTAATGGACGGAGAGGGGGGGAATTGCTGTGAAACTGGAAAAGTATTTCGAGCGGTTTGGTATTTTAAGAATACAAGTTAGCGAAGGGTTTGGATTTCAAAAAGCAATCATGTCCGGTGACAAGAAAAAAGAGAACAACAGAACTCTGGGATTTCTTTCTGGGCCATAAAGGAATGTCAAAAACTCTGTTAATCTATGTTTTATGGCTGTTTGTTTCGGCAACATATTTCCGAAAAGTTGATTTACCTAAAGTATTTTATATATCCTCATAGAGACTTTAATTTAAGCTCTAGAAGAATTTATTTTTTTCTGAAAAATATTTTTTATCTTATGAAATACAGATCCACCTCATCTCCTGGAGCAAGGCTTCGAATCACACAATTAGGGCAGAATATAATCGATGCCACTATTTTAACAGGTGTAGGAAAAGGGGAAAGTGTTATCATATCTCAAATCCCATTGCCCTACGATTTCACTTTAAAAGGCTGCAGTTTTCAATCAAACTTAGTTTTGCTGTTACTATTAACAAAACTCAAGAACAAACATTACAGGTAGCAGGGGTGTGTTTGGGAAAAGTGTTGCTTTTCCGATGGTCAACTATATGTTGCCTGTTCGCGTGTATCCAAAGCCAGGAATTTATATGTATTCGCGCCGAATGGAAAAACGTATATTATAGTATACAGAAGCATCCTGGAATAATAATATTCTTATTCGTGCTCTTTTGAAAAAGATTTAATGTTTTTAACGTTTTGTTAATCCTTTAAACTTTTTGAAATCTTGGTAATGAAAATTATATATTTTATAAATTATATTTTATTTTAGAATTTTTTAATAAAACCAAAAAAAAACCATTAGATAAGATTGCAATGTTTGGTATATCCAAATCGGATTATAAAAATTATGCAAAATAGCGTCTTAGCGACATCAATATGGATTTTATCTCAAGGAAGAAGGGCAGTATTTACTGAAATTTTACGCGAAGTTTATTTTTGACTTAAAAAGTAAGTAATAGTAACTAGAATTTTATCCTGATTATCCTGGTCAGGCAATCATTAAAAAAATCAAATTATTTTATTTTATTTTCAATAGTCTTTGAAACTTATTTAAGGACGTCAACGTGAGCGAAGCCGCGGTAAAATGTAGTTCATCTATATTTATTAACAAAGAAACTGCACCTTTTTAGCTGCTAGATTTAAAAGGCTACAGGTACACCCTATAATCTGCAAATCTGAATTATCTTTTTTTTAAGATGATTACAACATCAGTCGTCAAGGCCTATAATTACTGGCGTTTTGTCTGCATAAAGAACTAAGTCTTATTCTGAACTCCATTTCCCTTCAAAGTTTTAATAATTAGTTGCTCAATATTAAAGCCCGTAAAATTTCTTTACATACTGTGGTTACGAAATAAAAGATACTCAATTTTGGAAGCCACGAGATTAAAAAAAGGAATAATAATTTGTATAGAGTTTTACATCGGTATTGTTACTTCATTCTCTGTAGAAAGACAGAAAGGTGCTGTTTTAGTGCAATCAATGACAGAAGATTTATTTTTCACACCCATTTTAAACAACTGCGATCATTTTTGTTCTTGCACTTGAATATTTCTTAACAGTTTCGCCTTCGGGAAACTGTTAAGCGTGATCGGAGGTATTCCGCGTAGGATTATGCTTAAGTAAATAAGCTGGAAACAGGCATTTTATATAAGTTGTAATAATATAAATTTTAAATTTGTATAAATTTACAATATAATTAGGAATTATATAGGTATAAATGTATAATATAATTAGGAAATTAGGTACTAGAAGGGAATTATTGTTTTCAGGCAATGTGTGACTTCGAAACGAATACAACATTTAAAAAAGTCATCCTCTATCCTGAAAAACCTAGTCTTTCCAATTCAATGTAATTAAGATTTTAGTAGAGAGTGATTAAATGTTTTTACTATACAAATTCCAACTATCAGGTTCGATTCCTCAGATACCTTATTAAAAATTATTATATTTATTAGTGTAATTTTTTTATTTAACGTTCGATAAAGAAACTTTGCCGATAAAATGAATTTTATTATAATTGCAACCTATGCTTGAAAAATAGTGTGTCATTCAGAATGTAATTTTAAAACAATACTCTTGGATTCAGTGATTATTCAGAAGATGAATACATAATATAGCTCGCGCTTCGTCTATACTTGATCAAAATTAGGTGACAAAATTTATTTGAATAACAGTTAAAGTTTTAAAAATTTTTACAGAAACTTTTGAAGTCAAATTAAATGTAGAGTGCTATTTCAAGAGTTCAAAGAACAATCACTAAACATGGAACACTAAATTCCGTTCACAAAATTAATAGTGTGGCAGTCAAGTTCGTCAAAAGTTGTTTTTTTTTGTGGTCCAGTGCAACTAAAATTACAACAAAACAATTTTTTTTAAATACTTTCATGAATAGATAACAAAATTATATTTTCAAAAAATATTTTTAACAGAAAGTCTATAAAATTTACTTCTCTAAAGATTTGAAATGAAGTGTTTAGCAGATTTTATGTTAAGATTCAAAGAATTCGAATGACTAAATACGAAGATTCTTCCTCACTCGCCGATCTTGTCATTTCGACGAGTCCCTCGTCGGTTAGAGGGTTCGAGTGACACTCGATCAGTGTGTTCACTTCTTCCGTCGTCATGTCGAATAACCCTTCAGTGGCTACCAACCGAGCTATCCTCACAGCCTTATCTACGGTGGAGTGGTGACATTCGGCAGGCGTAAATCCCTCGTAGTCATTGATGACGTTTATTGGCCATAATTTCTTCCAACTTGCAATCAATGTCTGCTCTTTCATCTCATTAAGAGCATTCTGAATGTTGGCCAGGCACATTGCAATATGGTATCCCCGCCAATAGTTGTTCAGGCTAAAGGCCACGTTGTCTTCGTCGATGGAGAAGATAAGGCCCTCCATCGTAGACCTCGTGTAGAGGGCCTTGAAGGCCCCCTGATCCATGGGTTTTATAAGGGAAATGGTGTTGGGGGTAGAAACTCCACTTGGACCCCTTCATAATGGAAACTGGTTGCATGTCCTCCTGTACAGTCTATGAAGAGGAAGACTTTTAAGGGCAGCCCCTTTTCGGTGAGGTACAGCTTCACCTGCGGGATAAAGCAGTTTACGAGGAGAGTGACTCGATTTTTGTGGGCCTTGAACCCTGGCCTCTTTAATTCGTACTTATAAAGGGGACGTCCGGGACAGCATCCTCTTCCAGAAGAGGTCAGTCTCATCCATGTTAAAGACATGCTTCCGAAGATAACCAGCCTCATAAATTTTCTTCGGAAACTCTTCCTCGATATAACGAAGAGCTGCCTCTTGGTCTGCCGAGGAGGCCTCCCCATACAAAGAAACGCTGCGAAGGCCAAATCTCCTCTTGAATTTCTCGAACCAGCCCTTTCTGGCAACATAACCACGTTTTTCTCGTTGGGTAGGACACTCTAGGCGCTGGTACTAGGCTGAGGTTCATTTCCGTCGTCGTCATCAACTTCGTAGTCTTCGTTCAACTCTCCTTCAGGAACGATGCTATTATATGTAGGGTTTTGGCTTTAGTCCGAATCATATTGGTATCGAGACTAACTTTCTTTTCCCGACAGTTCGACATCCACACTGATGGAGGTATTCTCCATGTTCACAATTCGCTTATTACGAGACGTTACAACTCGCTTAGTGTCCTTGGAGAATGATATCGAAGCAGTTTTACGGATATTCACTTTATGCTTTTATATAGCTATATATATATTTTTTCATATAATGAACTGTCGATTCGTTCAATTCGTAATGGCGCGCAACAGACGCATAGCTATGGCCTGCCTTAAGCATGTCCAATAAATTAACTTTCTCCTCCATTGTCATCATTTTTCTCTTCTTCTTGGGTTCACTAGAGGATTTAGAGAGTGGAGAACGTTTTGGAGCCATTTTCAAGGGCGTCACAAGCACTATTTTGTAAAAAAGGCACAAGAAAACAGTAAACATTAGCACATCTCGAGACTAAGCATTCCTCAAACATTGATTTGAATGAGCGCAGTCGTCTTCACTGGGTATGAGAGCGAAGGGGGGGAAAGGTCTAAAGCCAATCAGCTTGCGAAATTCCCGAGTCGGGCGGGATATCGATGGCGAGATACTAGCCAGCCAATAAGAGACGTGGCTTTTGAATTGTGTGTGCACTTCCTGCCTTCTGCTGGCGTGCGGGCAACTTTCGCCCCATAATTCCTCAATTTTGAATTTTTGATGAATATTTTTAAACAATCCTCCATGTACTGAGACCACGAAAAATGAACCGCGAAGTAGAGAGGGATGACTGTATATATATATATATATATATATATAGGCGTTGTTCGGAAAGTAGTAGGACTGATATTTTTAAAAAACATTATTCACAGTTTTGACACATCGAATTAATAGTTTCCGAAATATGTCCCTTCTGCAACAACACAGCGTTTCCAGCGACTCTGTGAGTCACTAAAGGCTCCCTGGAATGCAAAATCTGGCTCAGTCTGAAGGAACGACATCTGGAGTCTGGGGTGGCTGGAAAACTGTGTGATGCCATGCTTAGTCAAGACGTCCTTGCCAACAAAGACGATTTGGCTCGGCGCATTGTCGTGATAGATCCTCCGTGGTCCAGCGATTGCTGGATGGAAGCGGGTAACTCGTTTTTTGAGCTGAGGTGCGCAGAATTCAAACGATTTCGCACTTTCACTAAGTTTTCGTAACTTTTTGTCGTTGAAAGGCGTCCTGACCGTTCCTCATCTTCAACCCGCTCTCTTCTCTCCTGAACAATTTTTCCACTCAAAAACACTTGGTCGACTCATATTATCATTTCCATAAGTAATCTTGATCATGTCATGGATCTCACTCGCAGTTTTACAAAGTTTGACGCAAAACTTTACCGCGTAACGCTGCTCTAATGAACGATTCATTGTAAAAACAAACACCTTAAAGGGGCTCACCTTAAACTCGATCTACACTCCGTGAAGGATTGGAGATAACTGGCGACTGGTGCGCTGGTAGCTATGGTTCCCTGCAACCCAACCAATGCAGTAACATCCCCCTCCTTCACCACGTTTTGACGGGAAAAAAATCAGTCCTACTACTTTCACAACAAACCCTGTATATATACCCACTCTGTTACTCGGCTCCGTGAACTCGGGTTTTTTTTTCTTATATGTCCGTAAATTGCTTTTAAAGCAAAAACATTTTTTGCTTTAAAAATGATTGAATTATGTTGTTCTTATCTTCCGATTAAGTTTTTATGCCTTTAGTTAACTGCATGCAATAGCTGTAGAATTATCAACAATTTAAAAGTTGTTTAAGCGCGACTAAGCCTACTTTTATTTACTATAGCAGCCATATTTGTTTACATTTGAAACTTAGCAGAATAGTGAATTACGTCAGTTTCTGCGCCTTCAGCGTCCTTTTGCCGAATGGGATCAAACGTAAACTTTCAGTTTTGTGCACCGAAAAATCTGCCTTCTTGCCCCCAGGTCGAATTGCTTGTTTTTGCGTAGAAACTCTAATTCAAATTGTATATTTTTAATTGTTTTAACTATATTTGGTGCTTTATATTTTTCTACATTTTTCAATTTTTAATAAAGATATTTTGAGATTTTATGTTTTTTTGCCTTGCCGCGAAGTGAGAACTCAATTAGTTGAATGAGAAATGTATCTCTAATGAAATTCGAGGAAATAAGTTTAAATAAAATGCAGCAAAAAATGCGTGTAAATTAGTGTATACGCATGTTTTAATGCATCAGCCCTTTCACTATGCGAAACCGAAAAATTGCAAAGACAAATGGCACAAATGCTACATTTTTTGGCCGAAATAATACAAGAAAAGTCGTAACAAGTTTTTATCCCAAATCTTTAAACAATTAATACAAATAAAAGCAAGAATTCTTAACAGTTTAATTTTTTTCAGCTTCAACAGTCACACCATTTAACGACTCCAGAAATGTGGTAGAGTGTTTTCTATCATTCTTTGTATTCATTGAGCGATGTGAGCCAGATAACCTGCAGATACCCTTGGTGCCCATTAATGGGAGTCTCTCGTCTGAATCGAAGATTTCTTAATATGAATTTTCGAGATATAGATTTAGAGCAATTTCTGTATAAGCAGAATTTAATTCTTAATTTTTAATTTTTTCTTCTAATAAGCTTTGCTAGGAGTTAAGTGAAATTTTAATTTATTTTGCCTTGTTATAAAAATGTATAATTAAAATTTTTTTGTCGTTTTAACCCTGCACTGCAAGATTTTTGTTACACCAAATTAGGTAATTGATAACAAATATTTGGGGCTAAAAAACGACAGACAACGTAAACAAAAATTAAATAATAAAATAATCAACTGAATTGAAATCATTATCTTCTTTCTTTAACAAAACGTGAAATTTTATTTGATACATAAATACATCGTAATCTATTACAAATTTCATGTGAGTAACATAAACGAGCTCTCTCCACTTCCTACCTACTTGATGGCCATATATCATCCACCTCTCTCCAGCCTTCTCTTAACTGCCGCATCTTATACCTTTCGGACTATTAGCAATAAAGTACTGTCTAAAATACACTCATGTCCATAAATTAAGGATAATTCGGAGTCACGCGGAAATCGAACTCTAAAATAAATATATCACCTATAAAATCACTACACACATCTTCAAGGATCATATGCAAATTTCAGGAAGTAACCAGATGACATCGATGGTACGTCACAATGACGAGAGTGTAAGAGAGTGATATATAAGGAATACGGGCAAAGAAGTAAAATTGTTCGCAGGCGCTTTATAAGCATTTCAGGGCAATAACCGAATAGTTATGACACAAAGGACGCATTTGGATGATTTTTTACGTGGTAGAATTATCGGCCGTCTGGAATGTGGGCGTACCCAACTGGAAGTATCAGACGAACTTGGAATTGCCCAGAGTGTCATCTCCACGCTTTGGCAACGATTCCAAGATGATGGTAATGTGAGTAGACGTTACAGCACAGGTCGCTCCAGAGTTACAACGCCGAATGAGGACCGATATTTGGCAGTTACTGCCAAACGAAACAGGCGGAGCACAGCCTCAGACCTGTCTCGTCATATCTCTTCAGCCACTGTTACGACAATTTCAAGGCAGACCGTATACAGACGCTTAGGGCAGATTGGTCTATATGCTCGTAGAACTGTCAGATGCGTTCCACTTACTGCAACTCACTGTCGCCTGCGGTTAGCCTGGAAGAGAGAGCGTGCATTGTGGACACCGCAACAGTGGGCTTGTGTGATGTTTTCTGACGAGTCCAGGTTTAGCTTGCAGTCTGATTCTCGCCGGACGTTCATATGGAGAGCTCCAGGTACCCGTTACCACCAAGAAAACATCATTGAACGACACCGTTACGGTGGTGCAGGAGTGCTCGTTTGGGGTGGAATTATTCTGGGTTCCAGAACTGACCTGCATGTTCAAATTGGAAACATAACAAGCCAAATCTATCGGGACGTCATTCTGGAACAACATGTACGTTTGTTTCGGGGCGCCATGGGCGCACAATTTGTGTTTATGGATGACAACGCCCGTCCTCACTGTACAAACATCGTAAGCGAATGCCTTCAGTTGGAGGATATCACCCGTATGGACTGGCCAGCATTCTCACCGGACTTGAATCCAGTAAAGCACGTGTGGGACATGCTTGGCCGACGAGTTGCAGCCCGTCAACCTCCTCCTACATGTATACCGGAACTTCGGAGAGCATTGCTTTTTGAGTGGTGTAATATCCCCAAAGATCAGATCGATAGTTTGATACTCAGCATGCCTAGACGTTGTACGGACTGTATTGCTTCGTCTGGGAGACATACAATGTATTAACAATCATACCAACCATGTAATATTGGTATTTTGTAAATATGTGTTTTTTGTAATTTGCTCCAGGGAGAAAAAATCGCTAGTTTTTTTAATAATATCAAACATATAGCATCTTTTTTTGCTCTTTACCTTTTGCTTAATAAATAAGCTTTACAAATAAATCAAATTTGTTTTGCTTCTAACTCTTCCTTTGCCTGATTTTGCATTATCCTTAATTTATGGACCTGAGTGTAAAACAGACAAATCGACAATCTTGTATTCGGGGTAGATTTTGTAAAATCCTCATCGATTACGAGGGCAAAACGGGTCCTCTTTCATCAGGAGCAAAAACTTCTGCGAAAGCGAGAAAGCGAATGTCGATCATATTTATACACGCGACCAGTGGAAGAGTCGATAGTGCCATCTGTTTGCAGAAATAGTAATGAAGAATGAAGGGTTAAGTTAGTAGAATTTTGAAGGCATTAGGCAACACTGGAATGGAATTGAAGTCATTGACTAAACAGGATAAATTTTTGTGAAATTTTTGTTTAAAGTCCTCCTTATCACTCCTTTAGCTCTTTTTTATGGTGACAAGGAGAACTTAACCCAGATTTTATCTGTTATAAATTCGATTGACCCAGCCATCCAGTTCACTTTTGAGACTGAATCTGATAATATACTGCCTTTCCTTGATATTCTTATAATCCGCAATGGATCTAATTTCAGCACAACTGTTTACCGTAAACCTTTTCCTATTTGTTTACCTCCCCATGCTAAGTCATATCACCCGGCTAAGCAAAAAGTGGCTTCTTTTTACTATTATGTATTTCGAGCTCTCAAAGTTTGTTCCTCAGAATCTCTTCTTGCTGAGGAACTCAATTATTTAAGATCTGTTGCCGTTGACCGAGAATTGTCTCTCGTAGTCATTGATAAAACTGTTCGAAAGTTCTAATCGTGCCATCTAAGAACACATTCTGATGTCAGAAATAATATTAATGACCTTGTTGTACTCCCATTTCATCCTTCTATCAGTTACAAAAGCGCACGGATTTTACACAATTTTAATTTTCAAGTTGTTTTCTCTCCTATAAATAAAATCCGAGGTTCGGTTCTTAAAGATTCTATTTCTGACTTTAATTATTGGGGAATTTATAGTGTCAGTATGGCTTAAGTTATATTGGCCAAACGAAAAAAGTATTAAAGTTTCGCATAAAAGAACACGAATATTACGTCCGAAAAAGCGGAATTAACAAATCTTCGATATAGTTGGAATACAGATTATAGTTGGAAATTCAATCACAATTTTGATTTGGGTTCTGCTAAAATTATCCAGAAAGCTGGTTCTATTAGGAAATTAGATTTCCTTGAAGCATTCCACATTCACAAAAATTTATCTTTTGTTTAGTAAGTGACTTCAACTGCAATCCAGTCTTCCCTAATGCCTTCAAAATTCTACTAATTTAACTCTTCATTCTTCGTTATTATTTCTGCCGAGAGATGGCGCTATCGGCTCTTCCACTGGTCGCCTGTAGGGCATAAATGTGATCGAGATTCGCTTTGTCGCTTTTGCAGAATTTTTTGCCTCTGATGAAGGGAGACCCGTTTTGCCCTCAAAATCGATTGGGATTTTAAAACATCTAAGCCGAATACAAGGTTGTGGATTTGCCTGTTTTCTTTTCCACGTTAGCGCGTTTTTCTTGTACTGTCTATTTTATACACGTAGCATCAGTCTGATTTGCCGTTTCTCATGCCAAAAGCTGTATTTGAATTGTTTCCCATCCAAAGTCTACATTAAATATTCCAGGTTTGCTATGAATCTCACCATTTACAAAATGTGCACTTTATCGAAAACTACATAATTGAATATGTCTTTATCTTATAAAGGACGGCGGCGGTTGCGGTTCTGAGATCAGTAATATTTTTGAAAATTATGAATCTTTAATTCACAGACTTTCAAAAGATAATTTTTCATCATGGAAGACGTAAGGCGCTTTGTATTTAAATAAGATGTAAAAGTGCAAAGAGATTTCGTATATACGTTCATTATAAAAGTTGAAAGATGGTAATTAACTTTATACCTAGTAGTAATATTTAGAATTTCTGAGGCGTTCAAAGTCGCTAGGAAATCAGATGAAGCAAAATCACAGTTCCCGAATTCTTTTTCAGAGACCAGATACCTTATTTACTCGTATGCTCGGTTATCCATGTGATAAGAGGTAAATATCTTTAAAGAATTCATTATTAGAGTTGCTGTTTAACAGTAAAATTTTAAGAGATTGTAGCATTAATTTAAATATATAAGATATTTCCAATATCACAGTGTTGACTCCAATCTAAAATATGAATCTGCATTTTTGCTGTCTTCTTTTATTCATTTTCTCCGCTGTAACGCCTCTCATGATGTAAGTGGTCCGCACACACTCAGCTAGCAGCTGTAAGATCCACCTCGGCGGAGGGGCAGATAATCTTTCACATTTCCTTCTGCGAAAAATGCAGTAGTCTCGACACTAATGCCTAAACTAAAGAGATGTTAGGAATGATAACTCGTCCTTATCTAGATTTGGTGACTAAAGAGTGTCAAGAGATCCTTAGGGAAGAATGTAAGGAATTGTCGCATTTTCTCATATGTCTTCTGTAATGCAAGCAGTTAGCTTTTCCAGTTAGGATTCGGAAGATCGGTGGTTTGAATTCCGACCAGGGCGCAGTTAATTTTTAATGCTTCGTGCTTATAGAAACCTGAAAGTCTCTGCACTTGTCGCTCGGAGATGCTATCTTAAATAGAGTAACAGCACGCTTAAACGCTTCCAGATAAAAATAATTTAGGTTGTTTCTCGCTCTTTTAAGAATTGGACACACAAAATAAGAGACCGAGAGATGTATATAGAATAATTATTATGTAGACGTTTCTCAAAACTGAATACATATAAAATATTTTAACTGTGTTGTCTAGAAACAATGATATGACAGGTCTTCATTTTGGAAGCCATAGTTACTGCATTTATCTTCTGTAACTGCATTAATTCAAAACGCATTTTTGAATAAAGGAGCATCCATACAAAGAAATGTTTCCATAATTTTCTGCAAGTTTTCAGGTCTGTTTTAAAACTTTTTGTTTTAAAGAACTCCATTCGATTCTGTAGTGCTTATCTCTTAGCGAAATGTCTTCTTTCCCTTTTTTTAAACAATTTAAAGCTTTACAGTTAAGAACTCAATTTTAAAGTTTGGATTTCGAAGTTATGGATTTGAAAATAATCGAGAGAACTGGATTATTTTAAAACCCAAAACTTAGAATTTGAAATATTGAAAATTTTCTGAATTAACTCCTAAAATGCACTGCATGATCTAAAATTAATTTCAAGATGTGTTATTCAAGAGTAGATAACAATTATCTAATAATTCTAAGTACAAGGTTTTCTTTTATATAAATTTTCTTGAATGCGAAAGGTGAATAGTTTAATCCAAATGCGACATTACCCTTTGGATAAAATTAACTCGCCCACCGAAAGGGTGAAAGCAGTAATTAAATTTAAAATGAATTCGTGGAAGTGTAACAAAGTTAGACAGTGCTATTTCATACTTCACTAACACTAACTTCGTTATAAACTTCTAACGTTTCTATGATCTCATACAGTGCTGTAGCTTATTACTGCTTGAATAATTTTTTTTCGTTTAAATCAAGTATTAAATTTCGTCCCAAATGTATAATGTGGTGGAAAAGAGAATCTCCGATTGACACACTCGCGCGCTTAAGATAAAAATGTATTTTTCCGGACACTGTTGCCAGTGCTAGCTTTGAAATCATTGAGTTTGTTAGTTAAAAGTTCGTTAAAGTCTTACAAAGTATGAAATACACAATAAACCAAATTCGAAATTCAAAATTCAGGCTTCCAAATGAACCACATTCGGGTGGAGGACTACGTTATTCAAAATTTGATGGATCTATGTACCGTTGTTTTTCCACAATGCGAAAAACATGCATATATTCATGCAAATTCTTCACTATTTAATCTCTTTAAATATAATATAGGGTGATAACATTTAGTGGCAGCAGTTTGAAAAGTGATTTAGATTTTTATAGTGATTCAAGGCAAAATCCCGTTTTGAGATCCTTTCTGGGCTAAAGCTCCTTTGAGCTAATGAGAAATAAATTACGAAATATGGTCACAGTATGTCATGCGTTTTTCTGCAAATACAAATAAATTTATTGCAATAACACATTAAGAATTTTAAAAATGTGATTTATGTCCAAAACCTGAGCTTAAAGAACATTTCAGGGATTTATTAATTAGAATGTTTCAAAAATTTTGTTTCTTAACTCGTATTACTGTAAGATAAGATCATAGTTGTCTTAAATGACTAATAACAATTAAAATATGAGATTACTTTTCCTAATTTAATGAGATAAAGCTTTGCGAATATACCAAAAAAAAAAGTCTGAAAGCTTTCAGATTTTATATTACAACCAAAACGGCGCTTTTTTAACGTTTTGCATGGTACCTTTATTTATTAGATATCATGTTCTTCGCACTTGAACTACATAAAATTCAATTCAGCAGCAATATCACAAAATATTTAAAAACAGCATATCTTAAGAATCTCCGATAGAGAGTCCCGTACGCTGGAGGTAATTTTTTTTTCCTTACAGTGTTACCATTAGTCGCTTTGAAATCGTTGAGTTTCTTAATGAAAAATTCGTTAAAGATTTACAGAATATGAAATAAATAATAAAACAAATTCGAAATTCAAAATTTGGACTTCCAGATGCCCATGTTCAAGTGGAGGATTAAGTTATTCAAAATTTGATGGCTCTAAGACCGTATTTTTGTTTCATAATGCGATAAACATACATGCATTCATGCAGATTCTTCATTATTTAGTTTTTTTAACTATTAATACAGGGTGATAATTTTTGGTGGAGGCAATTTAAAAAATGATCCGCCGTTTCTAGTGAGCCTTTTTTTTTTAAAATACCTTTTCGAAACTAATAGAACTTCTTGAATAATGCTCCTTTGTGCTAAAAGTATGGATTCTAAAGTTTAGTATTTAATGGTTAGCAAAATTATTAGTTGATACGAATAGATGTTTGTTTTGGTGAATTGAGGATTAGCTTATGTTCCTTCGATACCGCAGGAATACCTAGCCTTTCCGAACTGATTCGTTTATAACAGTAATTCATAAAGCTGAAGTTTATTAAGCTATAATTATTAATTAAAATTTTGCTTTCCAGTTGGAGTCATTGTGAAACACGAAGGTATATTCTTTAGATTATCTACATGTTAAAACCAGACAAAAACTGATTTTCTGTCACATCCAGTCTATGACATTAAATGAAATTAGAATTTGAATTGAAAAGGCAATGGAATGGAATATTTTGATATTTCTTCTTTCTGTTTTATTCCTTCACATTCTAAACGGCTATCATAGTAATTTCCTCAATTTCCCTCCTTTGTTTCAGTTTGCATTTAGAACACGCCTAAGATTTCTTACTTTTAACTCTTCTAAATTGTTATTTATGAATATTTTTATATCATTCAATCACGGTTTTGGTTTATGTTCAAAGCATAACTATATTTCAGGATCTGGAGCGTACCAATGTCAATATTTATTGT
This sequence comes from Stegodyphus mimosarum, assembly GCA_000611955.2. Classification (NCBI taxonomy): domain Eukaryota; kingdom Metazoa; phylum Arthropoda; class Arachnida; order Araneae; family Eresidae; genus Stegodyphus; species Stegodyphus mimosarum. The sequence goes on along the minus strand of KK112437.1, from coordinate 37,587 downwards.
TGGATCATTTCTCAGCACGCCCTCAGTTGTAAAATGTTCTGCCAAGTTACTTTGTAATATTCATTTATAATTCCCTTCCATAACCTAAATCTAACAATGATATGATAAACGACTGCTAATTCAATGCTCAGGAAATAAACGTTAATATTTAAAACATTTCTAAATACCTCTCAAATTAAAGTTTCAAACAACATAAACTTTCAGTAAAACCATGTCAAATATTTATCTAAGTATTTATTTGAAGTATATATATATATATATATATATATTGCACATATACCAGAGAACAGAGGCTCCATTACCTGGCTGACTAAATCGCCTGCCTCACATGGATTATAGCCTCTGCCTCCAAGCATTTATTTTTCAAAGCGAAAGA
>KK112437.1:0-36992 GCA_000611955.2 Stegodyphus mimosarum | reverse complement strand
ATATATATATACACATACACACACACACACACATATATATATATATATATATACATATTAAACGAAGATTCAGGTACTTCAAGTGAGGTCCATATTTTTATATTAAACTACGATAATGAGTGAAATTGAACAACTGTCTGATGATTACCTTTATACTCAACAACAACATATTCATACCTAACAAGCCACTATTAGTAAAAGAAAATTAAAATAGCTAGAAACCTTCTATTAACAAGCATATTCTATATTATCTTGAATCACAGAACAAATACACCAGTAAAGCGAATATTGTCCATTTTTCATATAAGATTCCAATTATATCATTCAAGGCAATGAATGCTTAAACATAAGCAATTTTGGAATCAAACAAAATAAAACAAAAAGCGACACATAATCTTTAAAAAATTAACATTCATATTAAAAGAAAAAAAAATAGAAAATTACAATAGATATGTAATACTATTACCAAATCACAATGCAAAACAGAGCGATCAGAAATATGAGACTGATTATAATTCACTACATAATTTTCAAACTTACACTATGTGTTATCTTATTGGTTCCAAGTACCAAATAATGAAATAATAAATGCATAATGAAATATGCCACCTTAATTTAAAAAAAAAAGACTGATAATACCATAACAATACTCAAATGCCAAATGCCTACAGCAAGAACATTTCCATAACTGTTCAATACTATTAATAATTAAAAATCGTTGCTCAGTACAATACTTCAATCATAATTGTAACAATCAAACCAGACAACAACTGTATATGTACTTCAATCTTAGCTGCAGAAACTTACAAATTCATTGCAAAATATAAACCAAATTGGCAAGATGACCATACAATAACAGTTGTAAAAACAGGTATACTGATTTAACTAATTTCCAAATTTCCTGCAAGATTTTGATCAAAACCTTCTAGGCAATGATAGCTTTAACAGAGGCAATCTACAACCAAAGTTAAATCTAAAGATGCTATAGAAATCTAATACAATTACCAATTCACAGTGCATAACAATAGAATCTGAAATATGAAACAAGGTAGAATTGTGTACAGAATTTACAAATTTACATTATGTGTTATCTTATAGGATCCAAGTACCAAAGCTAATACAAAATTTTAAATGCAACCGTAATATACTAGTGATAAAAAAACATAAATGTGAAAATCAAATCCGACAACAAATGTATAAGTACTTCAATCTTAACGGAAGAAACATGGATAATCATTATAAAATATAAATCAACACTATGTGTTATCTTATAGGATCTAAGTACCAAAACCAATGCAGTATACAAAATGCAACCTTAAATTAATAAAATAATAAGAAACTAAATGATCATAAAAATATTATTTTCTTTACTGTTCAATTCCATTAAGAAAAAGAAGTCATGGTTAAGTAAAATACCTCAATCAAAAATGTAAATATCAAAACTGATAGCAAAAGCAATTTTACTACAAACATAGATAACCATTACAAAGTAAAAACAAAATTAACAATAAAAACTGTACAATAGCATTTATAAATACAAGTATATTAATTCAACTAATTATAATACAGTTGTTAAAACAATATGACTATAAGACCCATAAGACTAATATTAACGTATAGTCGTTTGCAGCGTGAATCGGTGATCTGAACTTTTCCCGTCATTGTAAGCGTCTTTCGTAGCTGGGTTTCTTGTTCGTTGACTTCCTAACAGTCGCCGCATATAAGATATTTTTGTACTTTTCTTGTTTGGGTCATTTTTTCATTCTTTTTGGCCCCCGTTCTGCATAACCGCACTCCTAGATGACTCTTCATTCTTCATACCGGGTGATTCTCGCAAAATTTCTCTAAGCAGTTGCATATCAGTGCTCTCATAATATCTCTTCATCTGGTCCACATTTGATTTGGTAGTTTCACCATGTTGACTTTTCAGAAATACCACTCTTTGCTCAAAAATAGGCCTTCCCTCAAAAATAGGCCTTCGAACTTGCTACAAAATTCTCACACAAAATAGAATACTTAATTTTCAGGACTCCCACTTAAATTAACCATATCTGAATTTCTAATTATCTTGTCCACCAATTTCTAAATGTCTGCCATCTTAAATTCTGCAGGCCTTTTTTTTCAACAACAAAAAAGTTCATCGAGCTGTGTAAACAATTTTCTGCCAAATAACTTAGTCTGTGTCTTCCTAGTTCTTTCATGTTTAGCCTTCCTCAAGACAAATGAGAGTACATTGACACTGCCATCTCAAGTTAGTGATGATTTTTGACATACCCGAGGATAATTTGAACTATATTTCGATTCATCCGCTCTGCAGTACTCGACCGCGATCGCTAAGGAACTATCTTAAAAGGTAGTATGCCGAAACCTGGACACATATCCTGAAAATGTTGCTTAGGAGCAGTTTTCCGTTGTTTGATATTATTTTAAACAGTGTTCAATTTAATAGAAAGTAGTGTTTTAAGAGACTATGCATTTTAAGTAGAACATTAAGAGAGCTTTACTATAAATTTATTTTTAAATGAATCTGCAAAACAGTTTTCGCGGAATCTCTTTTGAGGGGAATTATTTCTACACACTTTAAGAAATTATTAGCTATTACGAGCAAATATACAGTTTTTTTTTCATTACGTGGCTAGGGTCCTAATAGGTCAATTCCTATTATTTCATTAAGGAAATAATTTTCCTTAAAAGCTTGCAGTTTACTTTTTTTAGTAAAGAACAACCCCAAACCCTTGATGCATAGGAAATAAATGGCACTATCGTTGCCTATAGATCAATTTAAGAACGTTTGCTTTGTCCATAAATGTTTTTAGAAATTTTAAATAAATCTAAGAGTACCTTTCCGCATTTTCCTGAGAGATGAGAAATATGATATTTCTATTGAAATTTGTTACCCAAAGTAACTCCTAATACTTTATTTGAGTAGCTTCTTCTATAGGAACTTCCCCAAGTGTCAGAAGATACTAAATAATTATTAATTAGCGAATTGCTGTAAATTATCTTTGCGGTTAGATGAGGAACTTTATAAAGTAATGAGGAACTTAACAATAACTTGCTTTTCAATCAAAAATTCATTGGTTGTAGAAAGGCATGCACCGTTTCGTTGAAACCTTTACTTCTGTAACTGAGTTCCTTTTGGAAAATGATAAACCTACGGCAACAAAATTAATTGAGCATCGGCAAAGCATATTGTTACGAATTTTGTATGTAGATAAATGATTTTAGATCAATTATACTCGAAATGCTTGTATTTTTCTGTGTAATGTAGCATGAAAAAATCTAGAGAAACAAAGTAAAAATATAGGGCAAGTCCATTTAACATTGAATAAAGGTATCTCGGTAATTTCTCGGTAAGATATCGCCAAGATGATAACTGTTTTGGCAATTAATTTTTGTCGCCAGATTTGGCGGTATTTTGGTCTGATCCCTATATCACCGTAATAGGTATTGTAATTGAATAAATATAATTGATCTTTATATTAGCTGTAACCGTAATTTGACCCTCATATTGCTTTCCAGTAATTTCGAGATACAGAAAATACTACAAATATCTCGACGGCCGGTTGAAAACTGTATAAGGCCTAAGAGAGCATGTGCTCTCAGTTGTTGCTGTTAGCTGTTATCTCAGCCTGAATTCCGAGTACTATCTCCGATTTAGCTTCGCTGTTTAGCCGCGCTTAGCATTGCGTTGTGTTTAACATTCTTAGTGGTTTGAAGTTTCACTATTGATTGCACTCTATAATGATGTGAAGATTTATAGGAATATTTTTGTGGAAAGTTCCAGAACTCTGAAGTGTTTTCTTTTGATAAAACAAATTTTATCAACCTGTCATAAGACCTATGCGCATTCAGTCTATTACGAATCGTACACACGCAACAATATATTTTTAGCAGACATATTTCCTTTATTTAATAATATGCAAAATAAACTACAAGGACAAAACGTGAATATTATTCAAGTTTATTTGGTTTATATTTGGGTTTATATTTGGGAATATTTGGGAACTGTTATATTTGGGTTATATTTTGGAACAGTTATATTTAGGTTTCGCTCCAAAATAGATTTGTTTATTTCCACTTTAAATCAAAATTATTTTCGATACTTTGAACATTTTATGCGACTTTCTTTTGTTAAAAATGGTATGATTAATGCTGATGACATTAAAATCTATACTGATCACTTTAAGCAATTAAAAGAAAATATCAATACTTGTTAAACAGATTTGGAAAGTCTAGATGTCCCGTCTTGGATTATAAATTCATTTGAAAGCGACACAACCAATACTGATTTTTCGTTACAAGAAGAACTGATTGAATTGAAGGAGAGTTCAGAAGACAAAATAAATTTTCAAACAAGTGATTACGCCAAATTTTGGAGTAGTAAAGAAATTTGCAAAAGCAATAAAATGGATATTACAGAACCATTATTTTTAGCTTTTCCTAGTTCCTACTTGGTTAATGGAAGATTTAGTCACGTTAGCAATTATTTAAAAAAAACGAATAGAACTAATTTGTTAAACTAGAACAATTAGTTAAGAATAGTTATTAACAGAACAATTTGTTAAGAAAAAATAACAGAAATCGATTAAATATTACGGAATGCGCTGATTTACGATCAATTCAACAGCGATATCATAAAATATGTAAAAACAACATATCTTTAGAATTTCTGATAGACAGTTTCGGGCGCTGGAGATAAAAATTTTCTTTTTCGTACAGTGTCGTCATTGCTCGGTTTTTAATCGTTCAGTTCGTTAATCAGAAGTTCATTAACTTTTACAAAATATGAAATAAATAATAAAACATATCCGAAATTCAAAATTAGGGCTTCCAGGTGGCCATGTTCCGGTAGTGATTACGTTATTCAAAATGTGGTGGCTTTAGATACCGTTGTTTTTTCACAATGAGAGAAACATACACACATTTATACAGAATTTACATTACTTAATTTCTTGAAATAAAATATAGGAGGATCATATTTGGTGGCAACAATTTGGAAAGTGATTCAAGACAAAATGCCGTTTCGAGACTAATAACCCTTCTGAGCTAACACTCCTTTGGACTCGTAATAAAACATAAACCTAATTAACTACTTTTTTGATTTTTTTATATCCTTAGTCAAATTCTTATGGTTAAGAATTTGACGTGGGTCAAATATAAGGTATATGTGGGATTCTGTTCTATGCTGTTTATTCTAGAGAAAAATGTGAAGGTTCAATGAAGGAAATCATTCTTTTAAAAGATGTCGATATAGGGAAAAGGCCGGGAATTTCTCGTCTGGAATATTAATTTGTTTCTTTGTTGCACGAAATAATTTTTTCCTTTTAATATCAGAACAACAAAAATAAAAGCAATATGATATCTTTAGTTTTTAGCCTGCTTAAGTAAAAAATATTATCGTTTCATTTCATTTGAAATAAAACCTGTGTTTGAGCAACTGAAAAAATAATTCTTTACTTAATTTATCTTTAAAAGTGTGTTATGTATTTTGCTGCATATGACAAAAAATATTACATTATTAACTACATGATCTTTCTTGAAATAAATAGCGACAAATGAAAAATAAATTCCTCATGTGCATTACCGTAAACATGCACCGTAAACATGGGCTTACAATTTTTTCTCTTTAGTTACGGTAAGTAATATGTATTTGGTGCAGAGAGAAAATAATCTAGTTTTCTGGATAGATTTTTGTTGATACCCGGATGGGTTGCTGCCCCACTCAGATTAGATATTTAATAGTTCTATTGTATGTATTTCCTTTCCCAGGAGCAGTTTATGTTGAAATTAATAATCATCCATTAATTCTTTTATGTTGGTTTTCATGTGCTGTGTTTGGAATTCTTATATTTAGAAGCATGAAATAATTTATCGTCCCCGGAAACATCAAGTGAACAAGAAGTCAGGGAATAGATGTCTCTAACTCATCTTCACCTAACAATGTTGCCATCGCTGGGAATACGTAAGATAACATTTCGCCAAAAGAAGTACCTTTCCGGTGGATCGATAGCATCAACTGACACTGAGGATTGAGTGATGATGGGAGGGGATTTGGTGATGTGCCATATGCCAACAAACACCATCTATCATCTTAGAGTGTGGGGGAGGGAAAAGCAGCAGGGATTTGGATGGGGTCATTCCGTCGAGAACCCCTGAAGAGATCAACAGCAGAAGGGGTTCTCTAATCGGTATGCTTTTAAGATAAGGAATGTTCGTATAGGAGGAATAGATTTACCAAGAAAGGGTTGTTCGTAAAATACTATATACATACCTATAAAAAAAAGAAAAAAATTGTCATTAATTATTCTTTAAAAAAGTAGCTTATTGGTTTGTCATTAACACCGATGATAAAAATGAACATTTAATTAAGTTTTCTAAACATCACTAACCGTCGATTACAGAGATAGATTTGATTGATGCAGCTCATTTAACTTTGCAACAGCTTTAAGCTCCAACAATTTTAATTCTTAATAAATTAGTTAATTTTAATAAGTTTACAGTCTTTATTACATTACTTGTTAACGAAATCGTCTCAATTTTTTCCATTTTTCGTGCTGGAGTTTTACACTCATGTCCAAAATTATCTTTACACGCATGAAATAAGGGATTTCTCAGAAACTGTGAAATATAATTTTATGAATTTGTGTAGAATGATACAAAACATCGTAGCACATAAATACGAAGGAAAAACGAAAACTCGTAGTTGAGAAGAGCCCTGCATATGGTATAAATCTATAGCTTGTAATAATAAAAATGGTAATAATATGTTAAAAGGAGATTTCAGAAAAAAAATAACTCAGAAAAAATTAATTTTTATGAGTTAGGAATATGATCTCCCGTGACACACACATATCACAATATGTTTGCATACTACTGGCAATGATTTTGCTAATCACAGTTTGGAGAATTATGTTCCACTCCACCATCCGGTCTTGAGAGCATTTGTATCTCTAGATGGAGGATGTCTTCGTGCCACTACTTTAGTAAGGTATTCCCATAAGTTCTCTATCGTTTTAAGATCAGGCGATTTTTTTGGCCATAATTTTCGCGCAATGCCTCTCTTTTCGAAGGAATTCATCAACGAGATTTCCTGCGTGTGGTCAAGTATTATCGTCTCTAAGTAAAAAGTAGACCTATATGCACCTCTAAAAGGTTTTACACAAGGTTCTAAGACCTCATCCCTGTATCTTTGGCTGGTTATAGATCCGATGTTGAAAACGTGCAGGGGATACGCCCGTCGATCATTATTCCTCCCCATACCATCACACCTGCATTATCAAAACGGTCACACTCCATAACATTCGTAGGAAGAGTTCGAGTTCCTAACTCTGTAAAGATATAAACATGTTTAGAAACAAATGTTAAATTAAACCTCAACTCACCTGTGCAGAGAATGTAGGTTCATTAATGCTCACTCCAATTCTGATGTTTTTTGTACCAGTTAAAAACGATCTCTCCTTTATCGTAAAAACAGTGAAACACATATCCTTAGCGTTCTGTCATAAAGATCTTTGAAGCCTGAGTATTCTTTAAGCTACTTCATTCAAAAACTATTTCTATCTTAAGACCTCTGATGTTTTTCTTGGCTTTTCTTTTCAGAGCATAAAATAATGTAAAAGAGAAAATATAAAATATTAAAAATAGGAAATATTACAGTTTGAATAATATTAAAAAAACACCTATGTACAGAGATGGGTTTATGATCTATAAACAGCAACAAAATTTTATCATTAGTTTCAAAATTTATTTTGTATATAGATGATAATATACTCAAACAGCAGATTTAGAAAGTTCGCAAATGATATATTCGGCTTTTTGCATAGAATATTAGAAGTCATTGCATAGTGTAACAGAAACAGCAGTTATATGTGTTCTATTTACCATTCTCATGTTATGAATCAAATCGTGTTGCAAATTATTATTAAGAAGTACATATAAAAAAAATTTTTAATCATTCACTTCCGTACCCAGATCAGCAACATACTTCAACAATCCCGAAGATAAACAAAAGATTTCATGAATCGTCTGTTGGCAAAAACGTGTTCTCGTGGTTTTCTGGTCTTTATTTGTCATGGGGAGAATTTTATAGCTAACTAAAAAGTACTGCTTTTCGAGCTGTTAAAAACTGTGTTTATGGTCATTTACAATATTGATAATCATTTACTCTAACTTCCTCCACGGAAAATCAAAATTATCTAGAATTTTTGAGTGGTCATCGCAGGAAGGGAATAATAGAAAACTCAGTTGTTCGTTGATTCAGTTATGACAAAGCACACAAGAACTCTCTGCTTAAGGAGAATTATACCTTCATAGCAAACTTTTCTTTTATGCTTAACGCATACAACCTCTTCGTGCACCATAGGCTTAAAACAGTAAGTTAACTAAAACATCAAATATTATATGCATAAATAAAACTAGCAAAAACAGAGAACAGCAGTCCAGAAATCACAAACACAGATTTCAGTGGCCAACTTACGCCTAACTTTTTCAGATCGTTCTGCAAGCATGATCTACGGCCATCGAAGGTAGGGCAGGAAAACATTTAATGTTCCACATCTTGAGGTACGTTTTTTGACACTCACATAAATTATTTGATCTTAGATTGAAACGAAACAGGTAACTTGCAACTCATCGTGATCAGATAAAAACTGAAATTAATAGAAAGGAAAGACTCAGAATGTAGTCTGCAGTAAATAGAAAGAAATAGCTTTTTGGGGCTCTCATTATTACAAGAATACATTCCTCATTCCATTTAGCTAAAAGCTACTTATAATGAAAAAACATCCAACAACTCTTTGGAATGCTAATATTTATATCTATGGGTAAATTTAAGGCATCTTTAGCTAAGAAATCAGCTCTTTCATTTCCATAGAATCCATGATGAGCACACACATAAGCAAAACGGGTATCAATTTCTTTAGCTTTAAGCGAACTGACAGTTAATAGAATTTCGATTACTAATTTGTCGCTGCTAGTAATACTGTTCAAAAGGCAAAGAGAAGAGAGAGAATCAGAACAAATAAGGTACCTTGACTCTGCCGTTCCATTATCCTCGATCCCACTGACGGCAAGATAAATACATAGAAGTTTTGCTTAAAAAACTGTGCATTCATAATGCATATTGCAGTATATAGATTTCAATCATAATTACAAATCTTTTCATTTTTCTATTTTATATAAACAGTAAATAGTTGATTTTTATTAGATATAGGTAGCATAATTTTTATTTAAAAATAGCAGATATATATTTTTGTGATCTTCCGTTACTTTATGTTGCAGCAATGCTCAGTTTATAGAACTGTTATACGGGACCTTTGAAGTTCTAACTAATGTTTATACCACATATATCAGCAAATGTTTCCCAATATTAAAATTAATTCAATTTAGTTACTTTAATCTGCATATTATGCGTATATTTACATAGTTGTTTCTTTTTATAAAGAAATTTCCATTTGAAATTTTTGATCTAATTTCATGTTTTACTCTGGGAGCTACAATTTACACGATGCAGTCTAAAAGATTAGATTCTGATGCATTCTTCTTTTTTAACGATTAGTTTATAAATGTCTGCAAAATGTTCTATGATTCTACACAAAAGATTACAAGGTTTTTTTTTTCCTTTCGGAAAACCTCATCAAATTCGAAAGTTCAAGAAATAGATTTGTGCGTGTACTACTTTTAGGGATTGAAATACAAGTAAGCTTGAGTTACATATTGCAGAAAAGTCGTACAAGCATGGGCTTATTTTTAAATTTTGAATGTCTAAGATTGAGGACAAATTTTCAAAGGTAATCGAAAAGGGTTATGTAATAATTACATAATCAAATCTTCAGGTATCGCTAGTGAAACAGAAAGTTATTTTCATGAATAGGGACTAAAACTGTAATATTCAGTCACTTAATTTTCTCATTTTAAAGAAATTTTATCACTTTTATTAATTACAATAACTGTTTTTCACTTCTATCTGGCGATAGTATCTACTCCATTTTATTACAACCTTAAGTTCTTTTTCCTAAATTGGGTTTGTAATTACGCTTAATTTATTTATTTACTTAAATATTTAGCAGAATTTTCGACATCAAGGAAACCAATAATATTTTTATTCCAAAAGAAAACTAATGTGAGTACCCAGACATTTTTCAGCTTATCAACGACGAAAAAAAGGAATTTTAACAAATGCAAAGTAAAATAATAATAATAATTTGGCTCTTTAGAAGTACCTAATATTAAAACCAATTTATCAATATTAAAAGACTTTCTTTTACGGGGAAAGAAAGTAATTAGTACTTACTAATAGTAGTTAACTTTATAAAAAGGTTTTATAATCCTTTTTTCTCCATTTTAATGAGCTTAGTATCTCAGTGACATACCTCGCTTATTAGCCAATTTCATATACTTAACGGGTATTAAAAAATTCTAATTTTGAATATGTTGTAAAAGAACGTAAAATTTTCAGTGGAACCATAGTCCATTGCAGAATAGTTTTACATAGTTTTATTCTTAATATAAAAGCGTAATTTACCTTTGGCATAAAAATTATTTTTTTGAGATATTTTTATTTTTTTCTATTCTAAAATTTGTTTTCAGCCTTTCTGTGTTAATATTACTACGTTTCAAAATTGTTAGGAAAATATTAGAAGCAAAACAAGACTTCTGATATTTATAACCATTTCTGGAGATAAGGAAATCGTTTGTAATTAATTTTGAGAATTCAAAAACTCTTTTCTGTCTCATCTTTAAAAATCTGAATTAAGTAAAGTAACAGTTTTGAAAGCTGTTGCGTTACTCTGTGTATTTTGAGTTTCTCATTATGATTTTGCTTGGAAAAGATAGAACCAGAGTGTTATTAACAACAGCAAAGCGAGTAATTAGGTACGCTTCGCATTTTTTTCGATGCTCTCAAGCATAATTAAAGCAGGTTTTCTTTTCAGCTATATGCTGATTTAACTGCTCATTATCATTATTAATTTAATTAAGACCTAAAATATGGGAGACAATAAATTTAAGTGTAGTTTACGAAGCAAGTCACTTTTATGTCAACAGTAATATGAGAAATTAAGTTATTTCTTTTTCTAATTTTATCAAGAATGATGTCGCTCAATATATTCTCAAATGTTGCAATGAAACAGGTAAGTACATTTCTAAGACTTGCTTTAAATAACACGCTATTTCTTATGTTAAAAAAATGTCCTATGCTGAAATTGTTTTGTCTTCTGCGCAAGGATATGCAATGGCAGGAGTTTCAAACAGTAGTAAGAATCTAAGTTTAGCAGCTAGGTTTGGCAACATCAGCTGGCCATAGCTGGAGCTCCTCTGTCCGGTGTTAGCGCCATTCTTACCAGTTGATGCGATTGCCTCTGCCTGAAAACATCTTCAGGTTTTTTAAGATCTAAATTTTAACTTTTAGCTTGTAAATAATTCAATTCATTGTTGTCTGTCAATTCTCCTAGGAGTTGAAGTAAATTTTATTAGTACTTATAGCTGCAGTCAATATAAATATTTAATTATTTTGTACTGTTGTATTTACTTAGCGTTGGCAGGGATGAAATTTATCTAGATTAGGCTGTTTAGTAGGTTAAATTAGTATTTAGAGTAATCCAAACTGTGTTTAACCTTGCACTGACTTCTGATTTGAATTGACCTCTGAGTATGTGTATTCGTAGAAAATTTTCCAAGGAGGGGCAAAAATTAGGAAAAAATAATGGCATCAATAAGTTTTTATTTAACTCTTTAATTCAGAAGTCTGACAAGTAGATTACAGAACACAGTATTGTACCAATACAATAAAATGCAATGCATAAAACTTTGGATTCATCAACAAAGAAATCTATTCTTTGTTCAATTGCAGGAGAGAACAAGCATCCCATCTCGTTCCAAATGCGTGTACATCCATGCTGCAAGACAATGATTCTCAACCTTTTTCTGTCGCAGCACACTTTTAACGATTTCAAAATTCGGCAGCACACAAAGAAAAAAAAATAAGTTTAAAAGTTGTTTACTTTCCTGTAATGAACTGCGTAAAATAATTTATGATACTGATTTTGAATGTAAAATAAAATAATATCTGCTACTAAAACAGAAGTATGTTTATTAAGGTATTAGTTACAAGTTAATAATAAGAATTATTTTAATGAGGAATTTGAGCTTGATGTTTTTTGATAATTTCATTTATATTTGTTCGTAAAAATGACAACGCTTCTCTCATATCGTTTTCTACATTTAGCAGTCTCGATCTTTTATTCGTTTTTGGTTAATACTGAAAATCCGAATTCACACAAATAAGATGTAGAAAATTGTAATAATATTTTTAAAGAATTTTTGGTCATCATGAGATAATCGCATCCAATGTTAATCCAAAATGAATTAATTCATTCTTCCGAATATTTTTAAATTAAATCTCGATTATTAGAAAGCGAAATTAATTCTTCCTCTTCATTCGAAATTAATTCAGGTACAGGAAGTATTCGTTATCACAAATGCATTACGAACCCCATCAATTTTTTTGTATCTAAATTTGGGAAATAATGAATAATTGTAATTAATGTTGTCAAATGGTCAGTAACAATTTTAGGAATAGTTTTATTAAATCTTTTGGGACTGACTCACCTTTTCCAAATTGTCTTCCTGAGCTTTATTCTTCCATAAAGTTATTTATTTTTGGAATCCCACCAGTTTATCTGTTGAGTTCAATATATTTTCTTTCGGCCCTTGCATACTTGAATTTATGTTGTTAAAAATAACAAAAATGTCTGACAAGTAAGCTAATCTCCCATCTGCACCAATCAGAACTCATTAATTTAAATTATATACTGAATATTCGCGAAAATGCTCCGCATTGCGCTGTCCTCCAGAGCACCAAAATCGGCTTAGGTACCAAAAGTGGCTCTCTTATTAATGTCTTAAAAACCGAATTTAGCCAATTCTCATGTGAACCGTACACTAGGAGTAAACTCATCATAATTACTAAGATTTGGCGGCACACAAAAGTGACGTGGCTAATTAAACCTGATTACCAACTGTGACCTGATTACTAATTTTAATTAAAAATAAAATGATTACCAACTTTAATTAAACATAAACTCAGTTTTTGGATTGCAGGTCAAACTGTAAAAATTTATTAGCAATAAACAATTTATTATAACAAAATTAAAAACAAGAAATTAAAATCACTGCTAGTTTGTAATGTTTATGCTAACTGATTCATTATCTCATTATTTTTCTCTGCTCTATGACTTCTATTTTGTCAACGTGTTTATAAGAACAGAATTCTTGAAAGTTAGAAGGAGAGTTTGGACAACGACGCTGACCTTTGTAGTATTTCCCCTCTCAACTCTGAGAATTACTCTTTATTAAGAATTTCCTCCTTCCTTCCAACATGCCTTCGTATAGTTATCTGTTGGCAGCACATTCGGCGCTTATTCGAGAGGTCCAGGTTCAAGTCCTGGCGAGGGAATTTTTTTCATGTCTCCTGCTTCGAAATACACTCACGTTTGTGAAAATTGCAACACCAAGAAGGAATCGTCATAATTGAATGCAATTTAATACACAGTTGAGTGGTAGTGGTACAAATAAATGATTAAATGTTCAAAGCAAACAAACAAGAACAAGAGATCAGAATCAGTATTTTGTGTGGCCACCACGCGCCGCAATAAGTGCTGCTACACGACGTGGCATGGAGTCAAACAAAGTTTGAATGTCTGACTGAGGAAGAGCATTCCATATCGTTTGTACGCGTACCCAAAGTTCGTCTGCAGACGCAACAGGACGAGGATCACGAGCAAGACGCCGACCAATGACATCCCACACATGTTCAATTGGCGACATATCCGGGGAACACGCAGGCCAAGGAAGAAGCTGTACCTGCTGCGCTGCAAAGAAGGATTTAACAATCCGAGCAGTATGAGGGCGGGCATTGTCCTGTTGAAATACAGCGCCTGGCAAGCTTTGAAGGAAGGGAACAGCTTCGGGCTGTAGAACTTCACGGATATACCGGTTGCTGTTCAGATTGCCCACAATTCGTAGCAATTGAGATCGTCTATGATATGCTATGGCGCCCCAGACCATAACTCCGGGTGTTCGTCCACTGTGGCGTTCGATAATGCACTCCGGAAGGTGGCGTTCACCGGCATAGCGTCTGACACGAATGCGGCCATCATGGTACCACAAATTAAAGCGGGATTCGTCAGAAAACACGACATGCTGCCAATCAGCACGCCAGTCTCTATGCTGATTGGCCCATTGTAGCCGCAGGCGGCGATGGTCGTGCGTTAGGGGGATCCTGTATAAAGGAGTCCGTGCGCGCAGTCCACACTGCAGCAGACGTCTACGAATTGATGAAGCACACAATGAAACACCTGTAGCTATTGACCACAGTGCTGCCAATTGTCTAGAGGAAGCTGTACGGTCCGTCCGCGCCATGCGGACCAGGTGTCTATCATCGCGAGCTGACGTCACATTTCGGGGTCCACTCCCGGATTTCCGAGTTGTCCGACACTCGTCCGTCCACTGCTTCCAAACGCGCATCACTGTGCTGCTGTTACGCTGCACACGAGAGGCTACTGCACGATACGACAATCCAGCTTCACGAAGGCCGATGATTCTCCCTCGTTCAAACTCTGTAAGTTGTTCAAATCTCGCTCTCTTTCGTCGACGAGGCATAAGTACAGATTGAGTTAACGTTTACCACTAGCAGATAACCACCGATAACCATACACGCCTCGCTACAGCCGTCTATTTATTCGGATCCATCAGCCGTTCAGAGGGCGCTGCTCAGCATACGCATGCGCTACGGATTTGCAATTCTAATCATTTGCATATCATGTGCTACTTTGCATTTCCTGAACATTTCAGCTCACTCGCGTAAGTCCTTCATGGTGTTGCAATTTTCACAAACGTGAGTGTATATAATGATTGTACAGTAGTACCCGAACTAAAAGACGGTGCACGATAATTCGTCAGCATCAGGATTTGGCGACTGGGTCCCCCAATCCCTAGTCGCCCTTTAAGAGGGGGTATACAAAGTATTTTCTCCCACATTTCTGCAGGGTCTAGAACTTTCCGTCGTCGCCATTTAACCATGGCCGTTTCGCCATCAGGGCGTTTCGCCGTCAAAACATATTTTTCTTTACATTACTGTATTATATCTTGCAGTATTATACTAGGATTAAATTTATTTAGTTTAATAATCATGTTTACCTTTCGTATACGTAATAAAGGTTGCTCATAATATATACAGTTGCTTACAAATATGAGCTATAAAGAAATTACACATAGTTTCCTAGAAAATTATGTCAGTATGAAAGAGGACTGGGGGCTAAAATTCTGATAAAACAGAATTCATATTATCGATTTTAAAGTTATGCAGGTATAATATTTGCATGATTTGTCAAAATTTCTTGAAATTTTAATCGGCTGTTTCAAAGAAATCATTCATGCAAGCAGAAAATTCACAATGTTTTTATTGTAACGCTATTATATGCATACAACACACCTAATTATCATACCCTTCCAGATAAATTCTCTTCCTGCAAAAAAGTTATTAATTCTAGATAATATTTTAGTTATTCTAAAAGATGTGTTTAATTACAAAAGTTCTCATTTAAAATTTAAGGTAACCAGACGTATACAATAGGCAAACAAAATTATTAAATTAGATAAACTTAATAATATAATATGGAAAGATATAACTTAGGCATATAAAGGAAAAAAATCTCTTAAATATGCAATAGGTAAACAAAATTATTACACTAAATCAACTTAATATAATACAGCAAAATATAAAGAGTCATGTAAAAAAATTATGTACTGACGGTGAAACGTCCCGACGGCAAAACGGCCGCGGCGAATAGTCCCATTCCCTTTCTGCATGCCTTCGTGGTGTAACGGTTAGCACACTTGGCGCGTATTCGAGAGGTCCAGGTTCGAGGTTCGACAAATATCCTTCTTCCTTAAAATGTCTTAAAATCTCTAACTCTTCAGAGATGCTTCCATTTTCGCCCTTAAATATGTCTTTTCTATATCTAAAATGTGAACATCCTTGGCTGGATTTATATTTTTAGTCGGCATACATTGCAACCGGCTAATATTTTTACCACTAGTCCAAAGGAGCTTTGTTCCTGAAGGACTATTGTTTTATTTTGCGATTTTGCGTTGGAAACAGTAGATGTCGGTTCACTTTTCAAACTTTTGCCACCAAATATTGCAGCCCTGAATTATATTTAAAGACATTAAATAATGAAGAATATGCATAAATATATATATGTTTCTCGCATGGTGATAAAACAACGATACCTAGAAATATCAAATTTTGAATGGCGTAATCCTGCTGCGAATATGGGCATATGGAAGCCCAAATTTGAAAATCTGGAATTTGTTTTATTATAGATTTCATAGTTTGTAAAATTTTAACAAATTTTTGATTAAAAAACTCAAGGATTTCAAAGCGAACAATGGCAACGTTGTACAGAAAAAACATTTTTATCTGCAGCGCGTGAGACTGTGCTTCGGAAATTCTAAAGATATGCTCAGTTTAAAATTATTTTGCGATATCGCTCTTTAATTGAATTTTACGGTTTCAGTACGAAGAACATGATATTTAATAAATAAAGATAACACACAAAATGTTTAGAAACCGCTTCTTTGTACGTAATTTAAAATCTGAAATGTTTCAGAAATGAAAATTTTGTATTTTCTTTCCTTTTGATGAAGTTAAGGCAAAAGTAATATTGAATCAAAAGTGATAATCTAAATTTAAATCTAATACTTCAGTACAGTGAATGTTTAGAAAGAAAGTGAGCTTTAATTCAGCGATTTCGCAGTGTAATCAAAACTAATTTGTATTATCAAATATCACATTTTACTACACTCAACATATGATATAAATTTATAAGTCACTAATAAGTCTAATTTTATACTCATTTAAAATTAAAATAATTTAAGCACTGTGTTTCGAAACTAAAAAAAGCACCAAAATGGTAGGTTATTAAAACAATGTGTTGAGTTTTCAAAATTAAGAATTTCTAAAACATTTATTTTTTACTTTTCGCCTTTCCTGAAGCAATAACTTTTATTGTTACTCACTTATAAATGGAACCCCGCGCAGGCCAATCGATGGCTTGTTTGCACGCTCACGTGCAAAAAAAAAATATTTTTATCCCAATTAAAAATTTAACAATTTCAAAAAGACACATTTTTCTATTTTCTAAGAACCTAAAACACAGTTTTTCCCTTGTTACAGAGAAAACCTTTCCCAGTAACTTATATTCTAAGTGGTGAATTGAGAAGTTAACTTCCTTTGCTTCTTGAGTTATTTATGGGAATACGAATTTTTTTCATCAATTATCCGCGTGCCTGATGTTTCACCGCTATAATTTATACTTTAAAATTCCGATTATAAATCTTCAGTGCTGTTTAATTGTAACCTCCGGTGATGCACATCAAAAAGAAATCTATTTCACGCCAGCAAGGAAAGTATAAAAATGCTTTCTTTGCAGTTATTTCCTTTGCATTCTTAGGGAAAAACTTGAGTTTCTTAATAAGCTCAATAAATGATTACGCATGAAATTCTTCAAGTAATTTTCATTTTTTGACAGTAAGAAAATACCCTAGTTCTCATATTTCCTCCAATAAATATTAAAGTATTCTTAAAGTGGATGAGAAATAAGAGAGAAGTGTTGTAATAATCTATTTGTAAAAAAAATTTCTTTTAATTATTACGAAATAACCGAGCTTTTTTATGATGCATTTATACGTAAATTATTTAAAACATTGATTCGTAGACATTTTTAATATCTAAATTTCGCACCCTCAGAAGCTTTGAAATTTGCAAATAGCGTACATTTTGGAAAGGAAATAAAGAATTCAATTTAATGTATAAAAAGTTTTAAAAACTAAACTTTTTTTAATTTTTGGCAATCCTTTTCGAATTGAGTAAATGGCTTCATTTAATTAGATAAAGGATACAGATGTGCAAAATTAGACGGAGGTGCTCGAGGCATAACTTTGCATTTAGTATTATCAAATTATTATAATTCTATTGCAGTTTAATGTTTTATAAATGATTTTTAGCAATATAATAACTGTGATGATAGAAAACCTATTGGCATAAAAGCATATGGAAAATAATCTGAATTTACGTCATGGTACGTAGTTTAAAGTCATTGTGCTCATGTTGCGTCGTAAATCGAATTACACGCTGAATTATCTCCTCCTCAGTTTGTTTACATTACAATCTACAACTTCTATATTTGCTCTACAAATAAGACTCTCATAAACAGCACGATGTAATATAAAATAATTCCCATTAATTCATTTCCAATTTTCTTTTATGTTCCCCTACTAATTATCTTTGTATATTATTAAATACACACCCTCGAAACTTTGTTTCAGTCACACACAAAGAATATCAAAGAAGCAAATGTTACACTAAGTAACGCTTAGCTGCAAGAAAAGGAGCTGAATTTTAATATAAAATTTTCGATAATAAAAGGAACTTTTAAAAGTCATGTGTAGAATAAATTTAATTTTCAAAAGAAAATTGAGTAAATTTTCTAAAAAAAATACAATTTTCTAATTGTTTTCTTGTAATGTAGAAAAACAATTGTACTTTAAAATGCAAGTATTTACGATGATCATCTTAAATTATGTAATATCATATAAATCAACCATGATTTATTAGCAATGTTAAATAAATTTTATCAAAAGAAAAGTACAAAATTAAATTGAACTATTTGTGTGAAATAATCAGTACTCATGTACATAATCACAAACACTTACTAAGGAAATAGGTGCACATTAATTACAATTTTAATGCAATCTCAGTTCTATTGCAGCTATATACCTGAAATACCTAAAATTTATTCCTTTTCTTAGGAGAAAATTACGGGAAACATTTTATGTTGCTTTATATTGTTACGTTCTGCACGGGTTCGTGGATTTGGAGTGATTAACAACACTTGATGAAGAATGAAAACACAATTTATTAGCCAGTATTACTCAGAACAGCTCCAAAAACACGTTTACAGTCGTCGAAGAACTACAACAGACACGCTAAAACAATCAGCAACACAGCCTTCAAGCTATAATGGTGAAGACAGGTTCACGGTAAAGCACTAGAGTGCAGCTCCCGACTCGGTTCGGTCGTTCTCGGAACTCAACGTACTCTCGAAACTTTCCATGCTACAACTCGCAATGCACTCCACGATACACTCGCTAGCCTCAACGATACACACTCTCGATGCACTAACTCGCGATATACTCGACGACCATCTCGACACTGGACTGCTACTCCGCTTACAAGCAGGATTTATATAGCTTTTGGCCTGCCTTCGAGAACATTCTGGGCCAAACCGTTAAGAATTCGTTCCAGAATGTTCTCCAACCGTCTATGAGATATCGCCGATTTTGTCGCAAAATGTCACAAATGGGCGATTTCGCGCTAAATATTGGCAATCCTGCCTTCCCCTGCTATTTTCTGGCAACCCTAAACCCACTTTGCGGGGAAGCTTTCTTACAGCAGCTGAACATATCGTTACAATATATTTAAATTTGATATAATAAGAAGATATTTAGAATGAGAAATCTTGAAGACTGAAAAGAAAATCATTAAAGCCAACTACGATTAGTCTGTATAGTCATGTTAGCAGTTCACAGTACAAAAGATATTACTGAATTTTCTTCCAAACCCGAAACACACATTTTAGCTTAACCAATAGCATATACGACAGCAAAATGATGTTACAGGCTCTCCGGCTTCAGCTCTTAACTTCTTAGGTCATCAACAGATGATGTAAGCTATACGTCTTTCACATAGAGATATGTTTGAGATAAAATATTACCAGCAACCTAGCCATTTTAATGTGGAAAGTTATTGTGGAAAATTTCATATACTAGTACAGACTGCCATTATCTTAATCATTCTAAAAACAAGAATATATTTTTGGTATACTGACAATGACATGGCTTCCATTAAGATTTCTGTGAGTGAAGAAAGTTCCTATCATTTGAAAATATTGAGGTATTCAACACCTTTAAGATGATTTTCCATAAGTAGTATTTTCAGGTCCCTAAATATCAATCAAATTTTAAGCCACTTGAATTTCAAGCCTTGTGAAAAAATGACTGATTCCCAAGAGTTAAACATTTAGCTATCGTACATCACCATAACAGTACTTCTTCTTAAAGAAACTTTCAAAGCATGAATGCGTCTTTAAAAAATGAGGGTCGTTTTTCATCTTCTCTAGTATTTCCCATTTTAATCAGTTTATTGTTATGTTTCATCATAGGCTTGTTCAGTTGCTGCATGTACAAGATGCCTACCAGTTTTTCTTTCTGAAATTCTTATAAAATTTCAGCAGAAATCTAGGAAAGAAAATATACATTTACTGCCTTTTTGCTTGAAAACGTCTAAAATTTCCGTTTTCATGTCGTAATTTCTGTTTCATCAAATGGATTACCGATATTTTTAACTCCAAAAAGTTCGATTAGCATTAAGTGATGGATAATTACGACTGTAAAAATTAGCTAGGAAGACCAGTAATGCATCCTTTTCTTGTTAATCTCTCTGCAATTGTACTAATGTCTTGAAATAGCTTCAAATACAAATACTGTCCATAATTAATGCATTGGCATTAATTTGTGTAGGACATTTTGATATGCTTCGATTTTATATTTTCATCTCAAATAGCTTGAACTGCCTGAGCAGACTTTTGTGTTTCTAACTACCAGTCCTCAGTTTTGATATTTTCTGTCCGCAGCAACAGCACTCCAAATGACTCAACAGTGGCATCTTACAGCTTTGGAAACCCAAACGGTATAATAAGGAGACACGTCCTTATGCTGAAACTTATTCTTTCGGAATCAATAAGAATGTTTTTTGTGAAATATATTACATTATAATATACAATATTATAAATTAAACTTAAGTAATATCTACTTTTTGAAAATCTTCGATGCTTTATATTGAATTACAAAGTGAACGGTGAGAACGTCACACCACAATTGGGTATGGCAACTAGTTCTTGGTACAGCCATGGTATTATCTATTCAGCTTCTTTGCAGGAATCTGTTAGTAGTGGAAAGACATAGCTGTGATCATCCATTTAGGCCTGTACGAACAATGAGAAGCAAAGAGTTGAAGCCCTAATTCCAAACCTCACATTCTTCATTATTTTATTATATTTGTCAAAGAATATTTAGGATCAATGAGCCAAGGAAAACTTAGGGTTAATAATATAAAGCTAAAGAAGGCTTAGGAAAAAATACATTGATGTTTTTTCTATCTCCGAATTGAAGCCTATACAATCCTTTCAGAATGCACGCGCGATTGCAAGATCAATTGGTTTCACGACTAAAATATATTGCAGCAGTGTTGCAAGCATAGTTGTGAGACCAGGTGCGTCCGAATCCTTCTTCATTGTTTTGTAGAGAAAAGGGCTGTAGCGTATTTGTGGTTCTCAAAGTAAAAGGAGAGAGTGCAATTTTTGGTGTAAATTCTTTATGTCCGTTTGTCATCGTTAAGGCGGTAGCTAGCTCGAGTGTTGATAGTGCAATCTTAGTACCATCTGTCGACCTGAACTGCACGTTTTTCCTGATAAAGTGTAGAGAATAAAACCTTAATTGTTGAGGGCGCAAGATGCCTTCAGGCACTACTGGACAGGAGAGAAGTTATTGTGTTGTATTCCATAATCGCATGTACTGTTCTCTAAGCCAAACTCGTACACAGTTAAAAAAAGATATAATGAATTTCTGTCATGAGCTTTGCAACACCTACAATATATTTTCACTTTAAAATCTAGTTTTAAAATTTAAACGTTAAATGGAGGATACTGGATCATTTAAATAGTTTAGTGAAAACTACTCTTCATCATGAGTTACTTACATGCATAAGTAATTACGGATCTTTCAACAGTGATAAAAATCTAGACACTTTAAAAAAATATTTGACCTTCAAAAATGCCCAAGCTGTTAAAAAAAGAAACATTTTTACTTCAAATTATTCAGAATATAAAAATACACATAATTCGAGTGTTGCATGTATATAGTACATCGTGGTCACCAGTAAGCCATAGACTGCTAGTAATATGAATTAGTTATTTAAAAGACTAAACAGTGACATCTACAATATAAGCAAATAATTTAGAGTAAAAAGGAAATTGAAACAAAAGAATAATAGTAAAAAGTGAGAGACGCAAGTTAATTTAACAAATCTTATAATTTGATATCTAGAAACTAGAATCATCAGCTATCTAAGATATCATACTCAAAACTTCAAATACCTAATTGAAATTAAATATTTATTTAAAATTAGTTTACTTGCGAATTTAATAATTCCTTCAAAGAATTAGGTTGAAGAAATCTGTTTCGAATTCGGAGCACAGATGAAGAAAACAAGCTAATATTCATAATATGAAACAGGTGAAAAGGAAACCTGTATAAACTATCATATACTGTAATTACATTACTTAATTAAACATGGCACTCTAGAGTTTGAGCTATAAGGTATATCTCCCACATTCTTAGCGTGCCTTCGTGGTGTAATGGTCAGCACACTGAGCCGGTATTTCAGAGATCCGTGGTTCGATTTCCGGCGAAGGCGTTGCTTATTTTTCAATCTCTCCTGCTTCCAAAAATACCTAATATCTCTACAAAGTTAATTAAAAGAATTTTTTCACTTCATTGACGAGCACTTGCCTATAACGGCATTGGCCACTCCTAAGACCAAAAGTGGTGACTATTTCACCGTGGAGGCACCTAATAGACGGCCACCGTTACCTCCTACGAAGAAGCAGACAATTTTAGATCCATACCTTCTCGGGGATTCGAACCCGGAACCTTCGGTATCGCAATCAGTATTTTGGAATATATACGTATATATGTATGCCTGTGTTGGTTTTTATATTTATATATATTTTGATTAAGCCTTTCTTCAAGTGCCTTGCATGCACATGCATATTTCTTTTTTGCATTTAATAAATGTCGTCTGCTCTGCCGGGGCGGCCTAGGCCTGCAGCCTAACTCCCACTGGGTCGGTAACCAATTCTGCATGGATATAACAAGGTCCTAGGTCGGAAGCCAGCTCAGCCGTTTACCTCCTCTAACCACTATACCGTCTGGGCAGCAATTCGAAGAATATTTTTGATGGTTTAAATAAAGTATTTGTAAGCCCCGAGCGAGGTATGTAAACTTTTACATAGTTTTTCATTTAAACCGTTAGCAGTATCACATTACTTAGAAGCACGTTTTCAACTGTAGGAATTATATAGGTTCCAGAATAAAGGACTGCAGGAAAAGCATAATTTGTGCAGCAAATACGATGTATTTCTCTAATTATACAGTCAAAAGTTTCGAGATGTAACATCCTATTACTGATAAATATTTCATGTTCTACAGAACACAATTTAATGCCTCAAAGTCTGATAGATTCCTTTGCATATAGATTGAAACAATTAATACTTATTTGTACACGTTAATTTAATAACATATGTTACAAAATGAGCTTGAATAATATAACACTAAAACTCATTTTAATTTACTGTATCTCAAAATATTTCCCAGTGATTACATTTTCTGCATGATTTGCAGCCTCTTTTGTTTCTTATTAAATTAAATGAAATAAAGTTTTCTAATTTCATGGTTTATCAACCATCTATTAAAGAACGTTGAAATCGAATGATAGTTCAAAAGTTTTCGGAACATAATCGACTAAACTGAGAGAGAGAATCTCATTTGAAAGTAATTATCCCAACGGGAGATTTCTTCATATTACGTTCGGTATTTTATATTCATTTTCCAAATCATTTACCACGTCTGGAGATTCCTTTCTTAACGCCATTTTTGAATTTCAATATAAAGGAATTTCGATCTTCCAGACAGAGCAAAAAAGAAAAAATTTCCATAAAATGAAGCATTTTCTTAAGAGTTAGATCATTAGATTTAACTGAAAAGTTTGCGTTTCGAAGTTAAAATGTGCGTAAGATTAAAAAACGCCGAATATATTAAGCTTTGAAAACTTCCAAATCTTGTTCTGTAAAGCAATTTTGTTTTAATTTTCTTAAGAATTTATGAAACTCTGCCTAAATTTCAATGCTTTTGCCTAACGCAACAAAACTTGTGTTTTTTTATGGTTAACAAAAAATTTTATACGGATATTAAAATATTTAGGGAGATGGGGTTTTCTTTTTCGGGATTTGAAGCCAGTCTAGTATTCAGCGGTCTTATCCACTGGGCATTGGTTGGGTAATAGATAAGTGAATAAGTTTTAAGAACAGCAATGCGTGAATGTTCGTGGATTCTTGAAATGAGGCTTCATTTAAAAAAAATACATTGGAACTGCACAGAAGAAAATGTGTTATCCTTCAGGAAAGATTAAAAGTCTGTAAACAGACGAATAGCGAGAACTCTATAGTGACAGTGTAGCTGTCAAAGGAAATTGGAAAACTATTCCCGAATACTCAACAGTTTTTCTATAATTTTGTACCACATTTAACAGCGTTAAGAGCTTATGTTAACAATTTGAATGATAAATAAACAGAAAATGCAGCAACGAACTTTATTTCATCAATACGAGAAAGATTACTGGAATGAAGGAGAATGATTCTGAATCACATGGTTTGGTCTACGGCAGGGGGTTCTCGGTTTGTGTTGCCTATGCAACCCTTTGAGCATTGCTGGAAGCTAGTTTCCTCCCTTCCTTTCCAAAACTTAAAAACACATACACATTTCAGGTTAAAGTAACACGCCGAATGAATAATGATGAGAGGTCAGACAAGAATCAGCTTTGTATTTGTAAATTTTGAAGAATTAGTTTCGATGGTTTAACTACAGAACCAACTTCCTCAGCTGCCTAAGTGCAAATGAACGAGATATGATATGGTGATAAGAATGGCTGGACAGAAGTTAAGCTACTGGCGCCAATTATTGATGAAACAAGAAAACGAAAATGTAATTTCCTTATAGGCTGAAGGCAAAGATGGATTGGAATTAGGGTCGTCATCTAGAACAGAACGAATTTTTTTAATATGAAACCCCTCTAGAAAACCTAATTCACCAATGGAAGATGTTGTTTGAATAACTTTGGCTGCAGAAAAATGGAAAGTGTGATTTTCGGACCAACAGTATTGGGCAACAGAGGACTTCTGTATTTTCCCCGAAGGGGCGTTTATCTAAAGTTTAGTGTGTTACTTTTATTCGTTAAATATCACGTTCTTCGCACTTAAACCATAAAATTCAATTCAACATTAATATCGCAAAGTAATCTTTAGATGAGCATATCTTTAGAATTTCCGATACACAGTCTCACCTGCAGGAGATAAAAGTTTTTTGTTTTTGTTTTGTACAGTGTTGCTATTCCTCGCTTTAAAATCGTTGAGCTTGTTAATAAAAAATTCTTTAATGCCGCCTTTAATGTCTAATTTAAGGAAACAGATAAAAAAACAAATTTCAAATTCCAAACTAGAGCGTCCAGATGCCCATATTCAGAGGATTATGTTATTCAAAATTTGATGGCTCTATGTACCGTTGTTTTATTACAGTACGAGAAACATACATACATTTATGCAGATTCTTTATTATTTAATTTCTTTAAATACAATACAGGGCTGTAATATTTAGTGGCAACAGTTTCAAAAGTAAATCAATGAAAAATGCCAAATCGAAATTAATAGCCCTTTTTGGCTAATGCCCTTTAAGTTAAAAAGAGATGTTATTAAATATATACCAAATTCAATTAACACTGAGGAGCTAAAATTTTGAGTGCTAATGTTTTAAAAACTACATGCAAGTTTTACAAAACTTAGCAGTGAAGAAAGTATTGTAATGAAATGTGAAAAAAATGCACGAAATGTGAAAAATGAGCAGTGCTCTCCCCAGGACTCGAAACACGGACCTCTCGATTACGCGTCAAGCGCGCTGATCGCTACGCCACGAAGGCATGCGAAGAATACGGGAGAAATACCTTTAGGGTGTTAGCCCAGAAGAGCTAATTGCGTTTTGGCATTTTGAGTCGATTCACTTTCTGCGTCAATTCACTTTTCAAACTGTTGCCACCAAAAATTACAGCCCTGTATTATATTTAAAGAAATGAAGCAATGAAGAATCTGTATAAATGTATATATGTTTCTCACATTGTGATAAAACAACGGTACCTAGAGCCATTAAATTTTGAATATCGTAATCCTCCACCGAATATGTGCATTTGGAAGCCTTAATTTGGAATTTGTTTTATTATCAATTTCAATTTTGTTATTTCAGTTCTGTAATACTCTAACGAATTTTTGATTAAGAAACTCAACAATTTCAAAGCGAGCAATGAAACACTGTAAGGAAAAAAAACTTTCCAGCGCACGAGACTACGTATCTGAAATTCCAAAGATATGCTCATTTTAAAATTATTTTCGATATTGGTGTTGAATTGAATTTTATGGTTTAAGCGCGAAGAACATGATATTTATTAAATAAACGTAACACACAATAAAACACCCTTTTGGGCATAATGTAAAATCTCAAAGCTTTCAGGTTTTTTTTTGTTGTTGTTGTTGCTGCTGTTGTTTTGTGTGATGTACGTACGTACCTACAAACGTCACGAATAAATTCTCTTCTGAATCCATTTTAAATCCATTTTTAATCCGTTTTGGAGAAAAGAGACCTTTATTCGGTCCTTACGTACAGATGTCACGCAAAAGCATTGCTCAGATGGATTCGAAGACGGTTTAAATGGATATTTTCTTTGAAATACGATACCCGAAATTTTTCGAAATCACAATACTTTCTTCACTTCGTAGAAGGAAGTAAAAATCAATTACAATGCAGCAAATATGTTGAGTAGAAAGCAAAAATAAATACAGTGCGTGTGAAAATCCAATATACCAAGGATATAGCCTTAAACCTTCTCACGCATTTTCCTGCTTTTTTCTAAAAGCAGAAAAATTTATTTCTGTCATGTTTTGAAGACAAAAACAATTCTTTTTATGAAGTAATTCTTTTTTGAAATTCATCACCCATTTTCAGAAAAATAATGAAATTTGATTGCTGCAACAACATTCTTCCATCACTCATACGAACTCATCGAACTCTTTTTTTAACCTTCTTTACAAAACTTTAAAAATTGATCTACTCTTTACCGTTTAAATGAATCGAAAAAAATCTTTGAATCACTTTCCTTCTTCATTGAACCTATTCTTCATAATCTCATAATCTCTTTATCCGTTTCCTGAAATTTGAACACAGCGACATATTCGCTCTAGCGTAACTATTTTCCTCGAATATTTCTCATGTTACATTCAGTTAGTTTCCCCAAGTAATAATTTTGTATACTTACTTCTGTTTACGATATATTGCATTTCATAAGCAGTATGTGAAACTGAAGTACGTTGGGATACGTAAGATAACTTAAAAGAAAAAAAAATCAATGCTTCATCTCCAGGGATTGAGCTGTGGTGAAAGGGATTTCCTGATGCGCCTTCTGTCACATTTGTCATCCATCATACGCAAACCGAGACCCCACGCGGATTTAGGGAGGATTACTAGGGAAAAAACTTTTCTTTCTTATCTTCAACGCTTTGTAACCATTGTGCGACGCTAAAAGACAATAATACTTTCCGAAGAGAATTTTTTCCTTTATCTGTAAATTAACTTATATTGACGTAAATTTTTGAAAGCTTTGTGTTATAAATTGCCTCTCATCAAAAAAGCATTTGTGTTTTTTATGAGTTGGCTTTGGTTAGTTTTATATAATTTGAAATTTATTCCATGGATGTTTTGTTAGGAACAAAGGATTAATGTATTGAAAATTACTACAGAAAACTTTTTCAGGCTATTCTCACTAAGAACAGTAAATAAAAAATAATCTTAGTATAACGTTTTTCATTGGAAATTTTTTTAGATGCTTATGTTCTCTAAACAATTTAAATTCCACTTCCTCTAACGATAAGTATAAAGAAATGTAAGAAGAGTAAATAGTTTAGCATCAGAGAATCGCCAGAGCATCATACCACATTTCTTCCAAATGTGGATTCATTTCAATCATTCATGTGATATATAATATGTAAATGGAGACATACGTGCATTCAGGCGTATTTACATGACCGGCTATGCAAACAGTTTTAGCGAATTTGGTGAGATAAATATTTTTCAATAACAACTCTGCATTCTTATTTGAATAAATATATTTTTAACCCACTATTATGGTTACATTAAGCAATTTTACAATATCAATAAAAGAAAACAGTTTCATTCCTTGACTTTTATTCTAAAGGATTTAAGTTATCGAAAAATGGCTCTTTTTTTTTCCTTTTTTGTACGAAGTATTGTAATAACGAAAAATTTCGAGTATCACATTTCAACAAAAATACCTATTTTGGCCGCTCTCAAATCCATCTGAAAGTTGTTTTTTCTTGACGGTCTGCATGTACGGACAGAATAACAGTTTTCACAAAACGGATTAAAAAATGATTTTAAAGTGGACTCAGAAGAGACTTTTTGTGTAACGTCTGTACGTACGTACATATGTACCTCGCATAGCTGCATAACCCAAAAACGAATAGCCTCAGAATATTGAAATTTTGTATCTGAGACTGCTATAACATGTAGTTGTGCACCTCCCTTTTTGGCTACAATCGGCTGCAATAAAAGTATATAAATATATATACTTTTGTTACTAAAGAAGGGCTAAAAAAATTATATTTTAAAATTCTTATTAAGGGGATATATCTTCTAAAGTAAGCATCTCTTTCATTTTAATTGTGTTCTTTGTCAGAAACTTTTAATTTCAAAGATTATTTGCTTTTTCACAGGGTTCTTTTGGTTTAGGTGGACTAATATCTTTATTTTGATTGAGTATCAATTGTGGAATATGATTTGAATCTAGCAAATAATTTGATGCTTATTTGAACTAAAATGAAACACTCTCTCTTATTTTAGTTGTTGTTAATTGATAGTAGATTGGTTTATCCCCTCGATAAGTCGATTAATCTGCTGTCAATGACAATAGCTACTTTTTCAATACTTAAATAAGTTTTACTTTTGATTTTGGCATTTTTGAGGTTTAAGTTTTTCCTTTACTGGTTTTGAAGCAAAGGAGGACTTAAAAAATTCTATTTTTAAATTTTTATTAAAATTCTAACAAATACCTTTATCAGTGATGGTTTTAAATTGAATTTCTGTTCCTTTGAGATGGTATATGGAAAGTTTTCTTATTATAATTTATTGTAAATTATTGGTTTATTACGTTGCAGCTTTAGCGCAAGTCTTCGCCTTTTTAATTTACTTTTAATTACTTTTATTTTAAATCTGAATGGGCAGTTTCGATGCACTGAAAATCGCACTATTCATTCATTGGACACCAAATTTTAATCATTTGCATATTTGGTCAAAACATTTATGCATATGAAATTTCAAAGCAATCGAATGAGTACTTCTTAGTGCGTCGATTTTTTTTTTTTTTTTTGGTTATAGAGTGTATATATATACATGCCGACTCTGTTACTCGGCTCGGTGAGCTCAATTTTTTTTATTCTTATATGTCGGTGAATTGTGCATTTTTTGTTTTAAAATTAATCGAATTACGTTGTTCTTTTGTGCCGGTTAAGGTTTTTATGCCTTTAATTATTTTGCATGCAGTAGTTACAGAATTATTAATTATTTAAAAGTTATTTAACTGTGACTGAGCCTAAAGGAGCAGCAATTTGTTCGGAATTGAAACTTAAGCAGAATAATGAATTAAGTCAGTTTCTGCACTTTCAATGTCTTTTTGCCAAGTGGGACAAAAAGTTTCAGTTTTGTTCACCGAAAAATCTGTCTTCTCGCTAGTCGAATTGCTTTTTTTTTTTTTTTGAGTAAAGTTAATTTTAATTGTAAAAATTATTTTTTAACTGTTTTAACTGTATCTAGTATTTTATGTTTTCTATGTTTTGCAATTTTTAATGAAGATGTTTTTTGTTTTTTTTCTGTATTTTCGCTTTGCCGCGAAGTGAGAACTGAATTGAATTAATGAGAGATATATCTGGAATGAAATTCGAGGAAATAAGTTGAAATGAAGTGTAACCAAAAATGGCCATTTCTTAGCTTTTAATAGGCCGTACATGTATATATATTATGCATTTAGCTTTTAATAGGTCATATATATATATATATGTATGTATACATATGCCTCCTTATATAAGAAGTAGAAGTATAAATATATATTAAATTTACCAGCACTAGACGATGATTTTTTAATTGTTTATCTTTCATCGTCATGTAGGAGTTTCGGAAACTTTCTAAAAACTATGTATATATATATGTGTGTGTGTGTGTGTGTGTGTGTGTGTGTGTGTAAGATATAAAAAATTACGATGGCTACTTTAAAAATAATTGGCGACCTCAAAATTAACTATTCTAGATTTGGTGCTCTCCCCCTAAAATCATTTGTTCTCCCAAATTCGAGATCTTTTCATGTTATATAATATTGCTTAAAAAATTAACTAAAACCCAAAATTAACCAATCATAGCTTGTCTCTACAGCTGCATCTACTTCGGTATAAATAGAGAGAGGCACTTCATTCCTTTCCCTAGCTTCCGCCACTACTAAAATATCCCCGCTGCTCTGCTGGTTAGTCTAAAATGAGGTCGTATCCCCGTTAATCTGTGTATATAAGAAATTATTGCGATTGTTTACGGTCAAAAGGTATATTGTCTACGAGGAATCATTCTAATGTGCCTAGAAATAATAATGGTAATTGGCTGAAGTTAGTTTGGTTACAATATCTTCTTATCTTTGCCACTCTGCCATCACGACTACGCATTACGTTATGACATATATATATATACACATATACATAGCGCAATTAAATTCTGCTTTAAAGATTCTACACTCTTCCAAAAAGTAAACAAATACGACGCCATTTAACGATTTTAGTGATAAATGGTAGCGATAAAGCAACAAAGACGGCTTGAAACTAAGTTGGGGAATATTTGCAAACGTGTAGAAATATTAACATTTATTTTTGTTACAATTATGAAGTCCTTGCTTAGCAGGTATGAGTTCCACGTGTAGCAGGAAACCAACAACGGCCACGTAAACCTAAGATGTGTAATGTATACGCAAGATCGGTGTTATGAGTATTATCTCTCTAATATAAACGCCTTGACTACGGATTCCGTAAGTTGCTTTTTTTAGAAATCTTAACGTTGCCAGTGACATTCGTCTTATTTTGAAAATTAAATGAGCAAAATTTCATCGAGATCAAAATAAAATGCTGTAGCTTTGTGTGAATTACACACACACAAACAAAAAACGGATACTCTTTATACTATATGTTATACATATATATGTGTGTGTATGTGTGATATTAGAGGTTCTTTGACTGAGCATTTATAATCTACGTACTTTTTTAAACAGATCCTCGCACTACCAGCTAAGAAAAAAACTCCCTCCGTTTGTCACGAGGGGTGGTCCGTTTCGCTAAGATGCTTCGGTGGCTTATTTAATGCTTTTTTTTTTAAATATTAGATGGAACACAAGCTAACCAGAAGCACAAATATACATGTTACTGGGAAAGACCGAGATTGGAGAATGTCGACTTCACCAAATATGTCAGTGAAAGATCGAATATATAACACTGCATTCTTGTACATTCGGACCCTCACCGGTGTATGTCGACAATCACAGATATGCTCTGGTGTAGGTCGAAAAGAGAAGCGACTGGCTGTTTCCCATAAATGCAGTTGTAAAAGCAAGAGCCTCTTGTGCAATTCAAAGTCTCATAATAGTTTAAGTTGTTGCAATGAATCAGATTTGAATCACATAATTTAGTAAGTTTTTTATTACTATTATTTTCTTTTCTCATTTACTACGTGCTGTATAATTAAGTAAGTTTTTTAACTTCTATTATTTTCTTTTCTCATTTTGAATGTATTGTGTGTTTTAAGTACTTGCGTGTTTTTTCGCGACTGAATTGCGGAGAAGAAAATATAATATTCTCATATAATCAACATTCACCATTAGTACATGGTGAATGTCGACATTCACTGGTGTAAGTCAGAAATAAGAGTATTTGGAAAATATTTTGGACATACACCAAGCGACTATGTGAATGTTGACATTCACAGGTGAAAGTCGACATTCTCCAGATTTCGGTGTTTCACCGTAACATATACATATATAACACACACATAATAATTTTTAATAACAAGTAAGACCTCTTTTACTAAGTGTTTAGTTTTCAGTACCTCATCCAATGCATTTTAAATTGATAATAATTTCTTTTTATTAACAGATTCTCTGTCTTGAAATAAAGTGGCAGTGCCTAATATAAAATGATAGTAGTATAATTAAAGTATAGAGGAATTTTATTATTCACTCAAAAACAACTCTGCGTTTTCACACATGGTTAAAAATTATCAGGTTTAACAAACGGCAAGGGTTCGATTAAAACAATCTGCAGCCCTATGCACAGCATTCTTCCAAAGATCTCAAGCATCCACTTTCTTTCCCTTTATCAGAAAGAAAATAAATATTGCATTAAATAACAGAATAACTTGAAGGGCTTTTGAAACATTGACCCTTAGATCCGAAATTTATAGGCCTACGCGATAATCAGGCCTTGCAAATTGAAAAACTGTAATAATGTCCCGAATTTCTTGCATTCTAAGGATCTGTTAATTATTAGATGTAACTTTTAATTTCATTATCACTAAAAAATATATTTGATTCTATAAAAGTCAAATAAATAGATTAAAACTCTGCGATGTATATGGCGAAAGGGCTAATTTCGCAATAGGCTAATTTCAATTCGAAGTTAAATCTTTTCTAAAATCTGTCTATGAAGGAATCTATATATCTATCACTGATGCGAAGAAACTTTAATTTAAATATTTATTTACAATATATACAGTTAAACAGTTAATAAATCATCTTATGGAATTTTATGAAACAAAGGATAAGGCTTCCTACGCCTTTCCCGTCTAGCGTCTAACATCTAATTAATTTTTTCTACTTCAGGTGGGGGCGCTGCTATCGCTGCATGACATCATATTTCTCTACACTCCCCACCTGAACTCATGGAGTTCACACAATTAAGAAGAATAAGAATTAAATCCAAATAAAATGAAAATACTTACAGTTACTTAATGTCACAAACTAAAAAAAAGGAAAAAATATTCTTCTGAACATCTACTAAAATATAAAATAAAACAAATTAATCAATTGAATATAAGAAATTATTGAATAATCAATAAGTTCAAAAAGTTCTCCTTAAATGTCGGAGTTCATAGTTCAGTCAATAGTTCTAAAGTTTGTTCACAACTTCTAAAGGATATAAGAGCTGTATGAGTCTCTTAATTTGTCCTTTGGACGTCTTAATTAAACAAGAACGAACGTGTTGATCTCGTCCTCTGTATAACTCTATTACCACACCAAGTTCCCATAAGAGTTTGGACTTTGTAGATCCTTCCAAGAGAACGACATCTCCAACCTTTAATTCTTTACTAGGGCTAGGAGTATCCGAATGGTGGGCCGTTCGCAAGTCAAGTAGATATCGTTCCTCCCATCTTTTCCAGAGATGTTCTAAAAGTCTTGTTTGGTACACTTGTCGTTTCATCAGATAACTTCTATTCGAATTCTTGTCAATCATCTCGATAAAATGAAGTGGATAATTATGGTTTTTTCGACCAAAGTTGAGAAAATGTGCTGGTGTCAGAGGCTCTGGTTCTTCCAAGTCATTGTAAGTATAAGTTAAAGGTCTTTGATATATGACATATTCAACTTCTGTCAAAATAGTAGTCAACTCTTCAAAATGTAATAGGGCTTTTCCAAGTGTTTTTCTCAAACAATCCTTCACAGACTTCACTAAACGTTCATAAAATCCTCCCCACCATGCAGCACGTTCTGCGATAAATTTCCAGTCTATCTTTTTCTTGGCAATAAAATCTTGAAATTTGGATATTTTTGAAAAATATTCGAATTGTCGATTTACCTTTTGAAAGGTTTTGGCATTATCCGAGTAAATTGTGTCACAATGTCCTTGCCTTGATACGAATCGTCTAAAGGCCATCAAAAAATTTTCTGTTGACATACTGGAGACTAGCTCTAAATGTAGGGCTCTTGTAACAGCACAGGTGAAAAGAACTATGTACGATTTATCAGTTCCTGATTCAGATCTAACCCAAATTGAGCCCGCGAAGTCCACTCCAGAAACCAGAAATGGTGAAGTCTCGACTATTCTGTCTTTAGGCAGCTGTGCGGTTATCTGTTGAGCAGGTTTTGCTGTATACTTTCTACAAATAAGACAGTTTTTAAGTACCTTCTTCACAAGCTGTCGGCCTTTCGGTATCCAGTATTCTTTTCGAAGGCTGGTCAAAGTGGCTGCAACTCCACTGTGCAACAACTTGTTATGTTCTCTTTCAATAATCAGTTCCGTAAATTTCGAATTTCGAGGCAAGAGGATAGGATGTTTTTCTTCGACGCTGAAATCGGAAAATTGTAATCTTCCTCCAAGCCGTAAGATTCCTTTACCGTCTAAAAACGGGGAAAAGGAATATATGGACGACTTCTTAGATATTTAGTAGATATTCTTAGACTTTTATCAGCTTCTAATGCCGAAATTTCCACATTATATGCTACTCTTTGAATTCTACGGATCCAGAATTCTTCTGCAACTTTAAGCTCTTCAGCTGTGGGAACATCTGTGAAGTTTGCATGTTTCCTAGCTTTCAAAGTGAAGCGTCTAATCCAAGATGTTATTCTTAATATTTTCATGAGATTACTGTACTTGGAAATATCAAACAATTCATCCTTCTCTTGTACGATACATTTATACTGTTGGGTACAAGAAAACGTTTTTCTATATTCTAAATTTTCTTCTTCAACAACGTCCACATTACCAGAGGGCCAAAATTCTGAAGACTGTAAAAGCCAGGGTGGTCCATGCCACCAAAGTTGGCAATTTCTTAAATTAGCAACACTAGTTCCTCGTGATATGAGGTCGGCTGGATTGTCTTTCCCAGGGCAATAATGCCAATTACTGCTTTTAGTTAGTTTCTGAATTTCATAAATTCTGTTTTTGACGAAAGGTTTAAATCTTTCGGGAGATCCGTGAATCCAAAAATAAGTTATTTGAGAATCAGTCCAATGGAAGGGGATTACTTCATATTTCAAACATTTTGCGATTTTATCACTCAACCTGGCGGACAAAAGCGCGCCCAAGAGTTCCAATCTAGGAAGTGTAAGTGATTTCAGAGGTGCAACTCTACTCTTGGAAGCAACAAAAATTGTTTTAAAAGTTCCATTGTTCAAAACTATTCTTAGATATACCACGCATCCATAAGCTTTCAGACAAGCATCAGAAAAGCTATGGAGTTCTATTCGTTTCACATCTACATCTAATATTCCCTCTAAATAGTAACGGGGAATTCTGAGGTGGTTCAGTTCTTCAATTTCTTCGTACCAGACTTTCCATTTATGACTAAGATCAGGTGGCAGTTCTTCATCCCAATCAATTTTGGCAGACCAGATTTCCTGAATCAGACACTTTATTCTAATGGTGAAAGGGCCGTAAAATCCGACAGGATCAAAAATACGCCCTGCAGTTTGCAATAGGAAACGTTTAGAGTTAATTGACGAGGATATGAAATTTGTTAAGTGTTGAGTGTCAAAATAAAAATTATCATTATCCGTATCCCAGTTAATTCCTAACACTTTGATGGGGACAATTTCAGGAGATTCTTGTATCGAAAATTCTTTGTGATGCCAAATGTCTTTGAGTTCTTTTGAATTAGTATGCCACTTATGTAGTGACATGCTAGCTTCATTAAAAATGTTCACAATTTCTAAACTTGTTTTCAGGGCTTGTTCTAAATTTTGTTGACCACCAATAATATCATCAACATACAGACAGTTGTTTAAGAGTTCTACTGTTTCAGGATATATTTCTGAATATTTTTTAAGGTGATGCTTAATGGTAGCAGCGAGTAGGAAGGGACTAGACTTAACTCCGAACAAAACTCTTGTAAATCTAAAGGTTTTCAAGTTTTCATTGCTATCATCAGGATCATCTTTCCAAAAGAATCGTGTAACGTCCCTATCTTCTTCATTCAACTCTATTTGTAAAAAGGCTTGTGTAATGTCAGCTGTTAAGGCTATCGAATTTTGTCTAAATTTTATCAGTAAATCAAAAATATCAGGATATTAGTTCGGACCCGTATATAAACAGTCGTTTAAAGAAATGTCTTTGGTCTATGTGCTGAAGCATCATAAACTATTCTTAGTTTGCTTGTTGTTCTATCACTTCTGATGACTGCCCTATGAGGTAAATAAAATAGAGTCTTATCATTTCGATTGTCTTCCTTAACTGGTTCAATAATATGTTTTAACTCGTAATCCTTTAAAACCTCTGTATATTGAACAAATAAAGAGTTATCAATTTTAAATTTGTTACTTAATTTCTTAAATCTTTCAAGTGCTACATTCCTATTATCTTCCATTAGATGTTTTGAATTTGGTTTCCATGGTAATCTTACTTGGTATCTTCCATTCTTATACTTGATATCAGATTCGAAGGATTTCATAATTTCTAAATCAACAGTTTTGTCGTTCTGAGTATCACTTTCTAAACCTAAGTTTTCTAGCTTCCAAAACTGTTGTAACTGATCTGATATCAAGTTCTCATTTACTATTACTTTCATTTACATTAATTTCATTAAATTCATTATTTACTTTACCTGTAAACACCACCCAAATAAAGATTCTGTAGCTACTACATCTCTTGAAATTCTTTTAATTTTACCTGTAATTATAGAATAATAGAAATCTACCCCTATGAGAACATCAATTTTGTCACTTTGCCTACAACAGTCAGCTAATTGTAAATTTTGTAAAACTTTATTTTCCTTAGCAAAGTTCAAATCTGGAGGAGAGATGAGAGCATTGGATATATTTTCAACTTCGAAAAATTCAGCATATATACTAAGTTTGGGATCGCTAATATTTTCTAGTTTGGCTTTAACAACATTGAAGGTTT
>KK112436.1:9370-37961 GCA_000611955.2 Stegodyphus mimosarum | reverse complement strand
TTCGGTAGAGGCCAACTTCCGCGAATTGCTCTGCGAAGCAAAGTTTAATTTAATTTCTATTTTAGGTTTAGTATTTAAATTTATTTGATTGTTAAGTTCGACCAAAGTGTGGTCTTTTACTTTCTGTATCTCTCCGGAATTGGGAGGTTTGTATTTAATAGTGATTGAATAAAAGAGGATTTCAAATCCCTTCACGTGCAGTTATTATCCAGCCCAGCAGATACATCAGAACATAGCGTACCTTCCGCTCCCTGTTCCAGTTCAGGACTGACTATTGGAGGTTAAGAACACTTTACAGAAATTACCATGTTTCCGAAAAGGATACACAGAACACTAAGTCCTGACAAGGTATACAGTTACCA
Source organism: Stegodyphus mimosarum (assembly GCA_000611955.2). NCBI lineage: Eukaryota > Metazoa > Arthropoda > Arachnida > Araneae > Eresidae > Stegodyphus > Stegodyphus mimosarum. The sequence goes on along the minus strand of KK112436.1, from coordinate 37,599 downwards.
AGTTAATTTTTCTGAATCCGAGTTGAAGAATGTTGTTTTTTACGATAACGGAGTGAGAATACAGTGTACACGCTTACCAGATTGCTTTTTCTAAAGCCCAGTGCAAGAATATTATTTTGTTCAATTTAATTAGAGTAAAAGATTTTTTGCGCTGTGACTCATTCCTGTGCTCTTATTTTAAAACACTGAAAAATAAATATAATTTTTTTAATGTCTCTGTTCTGTGGCAATTTTCACAGCACCAAATATTCTGTGCCAAATGTTCTAGTCTTATGGTACCAGACGTTAAATACTAACTGTTACAATTAAAACCTGAAATTAAATAATTTGCCTACAGTAATATCAAAACCAAAATTCATTGCGTTGTGTAAAACTAACCCGAACAACCCCTAAGACCAAGCAGGAGCACTGGTGTTAAAAACATTCACACAAGTCATCATAAGAAAAACTCTGAATCAATTATATATATATACCCAAGGATATTTATTGCAGCATTATAAGGAAAACACTCAATCTTTCAACTTAATTTCGAGATCTATGGTACCAGAGTGACAAATATTTAAAATAATGCATTTAGAATTATAATATATATTGCTATTTTCAAATATGCACCGAGATGACATTAAACAAAAATTTACACCGTAAAAATTAATATTAAATTATCATATGCAGTTATCAAACTCTGCTGGCCAGCATAAAAATACACAGGAATTTAATGAATCACCGAGCATGGTGTCTTTACCAATATTGATAGTGATTACTTAGTTCAAGAAATTTCTTAATTTACTCAGGTAAAAATTACATACATCAATTTAGCAATCCCTTAGGCAGTTAGAAAACATTACATATTCAAGTAGACCCGTTGGAGAAAAATGATTACATTTATTCCTACATTCAATTACTCAGTTAAAGGTAAAGTAGAATTTAAATTTTAATCGTTCCTCAATTTTTGCAAAAGTTAAAGTTAATTCTCAACCAAAAATAGTAACAACTTAAAGTAAAAAGGTAAAATTTAGATAAGTTAACAAATTTAATATCCTGTCTTAATTCATTATATATAAATTTTAATTACATTCCAAGTTAAAGTTAAAAGTCCTAAATAGATTAATAGTGCAGCAGTTGCTTAAATACACAGCCTGGATTTAAGATCCAGCAGAAAAACCCTTGACTAAAAGTTAAATAGAATTTAATTGGAAATTAAATACACATATAATTACTCCTTACATTAATAATTCATCACTGGAAAATTTACTTCAATTAATCAAATCTCTTAAAAAAAATTTTAATTTGCCATATTACTTAGGAAACATGTTCACGGAATTTAAGTCGCAAGCTGTACTAAATTTCAGGTGAAATTAACAATCAAAAGGTTGAACTCACTTGAAGGGAAGAATTGAAAATTTAATTAAGCATTAACTCATCTTATAGATTTTTTTTTCCGGATGTCCCATTCATAACAGGTGTTGAACAAGGCTCTGCCGACGACCAGTCCTTCGCAGATGTTGAACGAGGGAGTCCGGCGAGAAATCTGGACACTTGGATCAGACACTATGAAGATGGTAAAGTGCATTCGTGCAGCAAAACAAGAGCTCCTAAAGGTTCCTCCCTTTTCCGTCTATTCTCATCCAGGCGAGTTGATGGTAGTACTCGGATCTAAGTGACCGATCAGGCAGGATCCGGATAGCGGGATTCAAGTTGCATCCACTATGGTGACAACGTATTAATTCGATGAGGAAAAAACAACATTCTCGACTCCAACACGGGGATGGTAAAGTGCGGAGGAGTAAACTTCAAGTGTTTTTTTAGATGTTCATCTTTATCTTATTTCCCATCTCCGGCTCTTCCAGAGGAAGAAAAAATAACGTGCTTCTACAGCTGCGAATCCAAGGCAAAAAGGGCTGAGCATGGCCTTGCATGACGATTTTAATCGTCCAGAATCCAGAATTTTCGAAAATCACCAAATTTGGTGAATTAGTATGCAAATCTCGCCAAACACAAAACAGTGCTGCGAAAACTTAGTTTTTCCTTCTTCACCCAAAAAAAAATTCCACCCTCGCCACCCCCTTCGCCAAGAAGGAGGGGTGAGGGAAAGAATGCGACAAACCTATCACTCCCCTAGCACGCAGTACATGACCTTGACGAGAAAGTGCACAAAACGACGCTTATAGCAGAATAAATTTTTAGACACGAAATTCAACAATTTTAGCAATTAAATGGGCATAATTCTCCAACGGGGCGACGTACAGTCATGAAAGTAGATTCATAAGAAGGGTAAATTTTTTCTCTTTAAGAGGTATAAATTTCAACCATGTGAATAAAAAGGAAGTATTTTTAAATTTAAAATATTACGCAGAAACAACCGATTTCCCATTTGTCTCCTTCTCCCGAACTAACGAACGCGTAACGTAAGAATGAGAACTCTGTTTAACTCGCATAAAAATAATTGATTCAATAACATAAGCAATACAATTCGTGAAGAAAAATTTAGAATAAGCATAAATTAATGCATATAATTTACTCACTCAATAATTAATTAACAAATAACTGCAATTAACTACACATTAATCCATAATTCTAAACTAACCAAAAATCACTACATAACATCCCTCCCCCAACCGGGAAAAAAAATTTTTGGCGAGCCAAAAATTTTTAATAAAGGAGACAAGGGCAAAGGGTTTACAAACGAGTTATATATTGCAAGAATACCAGAATGTCAGTGAATCCCAATTGTCAATAGTAGACGAGAAAAAAAAACAAAACACCCCTAACAGCGTTCAATATGCCTGAGCCTCAGGAGGTCTGTCTGACAATCGTCAAAGAACCAAAATTGAAAAGCGTTGACAAACAGCCATGACACACCCCCAAAAAAATAAAGTGTAATATGTAATAATGTTAGATAACATCCCCCCATACAAATGCTACAATAAGAGTATACAATGCAAATAAGAGTACATATAAAATACAATAAACACCTAAACGTTATATACTGGTGCAAGGTGTCGAATACAAAAACAGGAGCTATACAGGTGCTCCACACACAAAAACATATTTTTTTTTTCAATGCAAGTAAAAACAATCCTAAACTAAAAAAACACTATAAGTTGTATACCATTGCATACAAGCCCTGAGTCTCCATTTGCTAAAGAGACAAAACACTGAACCAATTCCAAGTTCACAACCACCGCTTTCCCCAAAATGAAATACGAGAAAGGTGGAATAAAACAAAACCGCAACTATACAGCGCCGAAGTAACTCACAGAATCCCAGTCAAAACATAATTGGTAGTGCTGCAAAAAAAAAAAAAATAAATGGAAGAACTAACGAGGAGTGTTGAGAAAAAACAATCTTGTCAAAATTAACCGAAAGAATCCCAAGCGCTTAAGAACTGGGAAAAGAAAAAAAAAAACAAATTTAGATTTTAAATGAAGTGAGCTAAAGGGGCCAGCCCTGATAACCCCAAAAAAAACCGAGCTATCGAGACAAGATTGTTGATTACCAAGACCACAAGATAATACTTCACATGCTCAGACATGTAAACAAAATTTCTCTAAGCAACACACGACCAAGGATACTAAGAGTAAAACTAAGAGAACCCTCAAACGTGTGCATACCACTGTACAAAGAAAACCAATTAAAGAAATCGAAAAAAAAATTATATATTTCTTCCAAGAGCAAAAGAAAAATTCTAGATACTTCAAATGTACTCAAAACTCATAAAGAACCCATTTACAAAAAAAAAATCTAAACAAATTGTCACAGGAATACGTCAAGAATGAACCGAAGCAAGTTAAAGAACACATATAGAAAATCTCAAAATAACAAAAGTGTTCAAAAATTACCCACAAAAAAAAATTTAGTCAGTATGAAACAAAAATCGCAAAAGAGCTGTTTAGGGAATGTGCACTGCTTTGAGAAAATGCAGTCTTGAGCAACATCTATACAAAAACGCCCAAAGCAAAAATGAAACATACAAAACCCAATTTAGAAAACGAGACAGCAGTCTGTTCAGAAACAAAAGTGCATGCACTGCAATTGTGAGATGCAGTCTTTAGCATAAACACAAATAAATACCAAAGAGACTACCAAAAACCTGCAAGGAATAAACGTGAAAATCTCAAACAAGGAGGAAGTGCTTTAAAACTCAAAATCCCAAAATAAACTCAAACTCAAATCCCAAAACTCCACAAATCTGTACACTAAGCTCCAAGGAAAAATCCACACTGAAACCTGGCAGTGTCTCTACCCACGCTTACAAGCAACAAGTCTTGTGAGTTTAAAAACATTGGCAATAAATTGAAAATGCATAATATATACTAAAATAAAAATTCAAAATACCAAATTCACAAAAACTGCTCCAGCAACCTGAAGTCACCCGTATAAGTATTCATTCTCAAGTCACACCAACGATCTTATTCAGCACAAAACTCAAATACGAATTAGAATTAACCTTAAATCTGCAACAAAAATTCAATCAAGAACTAAAATCCAGTAACAAATGCTAGAAAAGTAATGAAAATCAAATTCCCTAATCTGATAACAATTAAGTTCATGGTTCAAAACCCAGTTAAACTATTCACTGAATAATTTTCACACCAGAATAGCACATGAACAACTTGAATGCCAGCACAAAAACTGCAGAAGAGTAATTATCCTGATTTCCTAAATTACACCATAACAAATTCTACCTTGTCACCAAAATTCTCTTAAATTCGCAATTCCAAATACTTGTAAAATACCAAACCTCTACTGTTTACATATTTCTCAGACAAAAATAACTCTTCACAAAATAGGCAGAAATTCAGTTACTCATAAAAACCTAAACAGAAACTTCACTCCAGCTGAAAACTATCTTCCAAAAAAAATCAATGAATCTCTAAGTCAACTATCACTGTTCCCGCGCAACTTTACAAATCTAACCAAAATTAACTTTAAGATACTAACAATTCAGTTTTTTTTCTAAAACAAAATCAAAACCCAAATTTTAACTCATCTTCAAAGGCACAAATTACATAATCTATAACCATACTTCAAGCAATTAAAAAAAAATCACTATTTCTTGATCACATAAATACTGCTCTAACATTAAGTCAATTCATTAAAATTAGAAATTTCCAAAACATCAACCTCCTGAATCTTAGCCATAACTAAGGCCCTTCTAGCAGCACGAGTAGCTTTAGTAGACTTAGGCATGATAATTCCTAACAGCACAACCACAAATAAATCAATAAACAAGAGGAAGCTAAACGGTCTGGTAAACTACTACTGACAACTAGGAGTCCAAGACAATCCCCACAAAACTAAGTGGCATAAAGGTAACAATTGGGTAGAAATTCACTATTCCTGTATATGAGCACACAATGTAAACAATTATCATAAAAATTAAAACAGCATGTGTGTAAAAATCTAATCCACAATGAATAATGTCACATACAACAGTTCAAAATCTTCACTTAAAATCTAACTGCGTGTTAGTGTTTGTGTTGTTTTCACTTTAGAGTCCAAAGATCATGTGTGAAAAGTACAATTTGTTATGCACCCTATACTGAATCAATGCACAAAATAAATTTACTGATGAAATAAGCACAAGATCAATGCATAGACCTGTTACTGAAACTCACAAAGCAGGGGTTAAAGTATCAAGTCTAAACATAGATACATGAAATCAAAGGAAATATCATTAAACACAAGTACTCCGACAAGGCCTGAGCTCGAAATTTCACGGCACCAGATATTGTGAGGCAATTTTCACGGCACCAAATGTTCTGTGCCAAATGTTCTAGTCTTATGGTACCAGACGTTAAATACTAACTGTTACAATTAAAACCTGAAATTAAATAATTTGCCTACAGTAATATCAAAACCAAAATTCATTGCGTTATGTAATACTAACCCGAACAACCCCTAAGACCAAGCAGAAGCACTGGTGTTAAAAACATTCACACAAGTCATCATAAGAAAAACTCTGAATCAATTATATATATATAACCAAGGATATTTATTGCAGCATTATAAGGAAAACACTCAATCTTTCAACTTAATTTCGAGATCTATGGTACCAGAGTGACAAATATTTAAAATAATGCATTTAGAATTATAATATATATATTGCTAATTTCAAATATGCACCGAGATGAATTAATCAAAAATTTACACCGTAAAAATTAATATTAAATTTTCATATGCAGTTATCAAACTCTGCTGGCCAGCATAAAAATACACAGGAATTTAATGAATCACCGAGCATGGTGTCTTTACCAATATTGATAGAGATTACTTAGTTCAAGAAATTTCTTAATTTACTCAGGTAAAAATTACATACATCAATTTAGCAATCCCTTAGGCAGTTAGAAAAATATTACATACTCATGTAGACCCGTTGGAGAAAAATGATTACATTTATTCCTACATTCAATTACTCAATTAAAGGTAAAGTAGAATTTAAATTTTTAATCGTTCCTTAATTTGCAAAAGTTAAAGTTAATTCTCAACCAAAAATAGTAACAACTTAAAGTAAAAAGGTAAAATTTAGATAAGTTAACAAATTTAATATCCTGTCTTAATTCATTATATATAAATTTTAATTACATTCCAAGTTAAAGTTAAAAGTCCTAAATAGATTAATAGTGCAGCAGTTGCTTAAATACACAGCCTGGATTTAAGATCCAGCAGAAAAACCTTTGACTAAAAGTTAAATAGAATTTAATTGGAAATTAAATACACATACAATTACTCCTTACTTTAAGAATTCATTACTGGAAAATTTTTCTTCAATTAATCAAATCTCTTAAAAATTTTAATTAGCCTTATTACTTAGGAAACATGTTCACGGAATTTAGGTTGCAAGCTGTACTAAATTTCAGGTGAAATTAACAATCAAAAGGTTGAACTCACTTGAAGGGAAGAATTTTAAACTTAATTAAGCCTTGCTAGTTTATCAGATGGAACAATCTCCAGACGAGCAGCCGTTTGAAGTAGAAACCAAGAAGCTCTCCTTTGGGCATGATTCCAACCCGCACAGAGATGATGTTAGCAATCCTGAAGGATGTAGGAAGATGAAGTAAGCATAGATGTTCCCAGAAGGAAGATGAAAACTGGACCCATAGACCGATGTGAAGAAGGTGGAAACTTGTAATTCACTGAACTAGACCCATTCTGGAGAGTTGATGGTAGTACTCGGATCTAAGTTGCATCCACTATGGTGTTAATGAATTGATTCGATGAGAAAAAACACCATTCTAGACTCCTACACGGGGATGGTAAAGTGCGGAGGAGTATACGTTTCAATTCCTTGTTTTAGATGTACATCTTTAGGACGTAAACATGTCCACTACCGGACCCCCCGGGTCAACATTTGCTCTTCCAGAGGAAGAAAATGAAGCGTCTTCTTTCAGCTACAAATCCAAGGCAAAAAAGGGCTGAGCATAGCCTTGCATGACGATTTTAATCGTCCAGAATCCAGAATTTTCGAAAATCACCAAATTTGGTGAATTAGTATGCAAATCTCGCCAAACACAAAACAGTGCTGCGAAAACTTAGTTTTTCCTTCTTCACACCAAAAAAAATTCCACCCTCGCCACCCCCTTCGCCAACAAGGAGGGGTGAGGGAAAGAATGCAGCAACCCTACCACGCCACCGGACGCAGTACATGACCTTCACGAAGAAGTGCTCAAAAACGACCCTTATAGCAGAATAAATTTTTAGACACAAAATTCAACAATTTTAGCAATTAAATGGGCATAATTCTCCAACGGGGCGACGTACAGTCATGAAAGTAGATTCATAAGAAGGGTAAATTTTTTCTCTTTAAGAGGTATAAATTTCATTCATGTGAATAAAAAGGAAGTATTTTTAAACTTCAAATATTACGCAGAAAGCAACCGATTTCCCATTGTCTCCTTTTCCCGAAAGCTATTACTATCGAACGCGTAACGTAAGAATGAGAACTCTGTTTAACTCGCATAAAAATATTTGATTCAATAACGTAAGCAATACAATTCATGAAGAAAAATTTAGAATAAGCATAAATTAATGCATATAATTTACTCACTCAATTATTAATTAACAAATAACTGCAATTAACTATACATTAATCCATAATTCTAAACTAACCAAAAATCACTACATAACATTTCCTCAAAAAGATATTTTTGGTAGTTACACATGGAAGTGATTTTGTTTTAAAAATAAAGCATTTTAACTTCGTACCTTATGATTTACCATAAGTTATTTATTTCCATTTCAATAAATGCAGAAAAGTTTGAATTCAGGATCGAATTTATTTTTGAATTTCGAAGTGTCTGAATGAGAAATGTAGTCATACACGTAAAGCTCGAAATGTAGCTTTCATTGCCTTTGACTTTATTTGTGTATTAATTCATATAGCTAGATGTGTCGTATGAAAAGAATATTCTCTCATACATTCTCAAGTCGTCCAGATGGGAAAGTTGTTAATGGTTCTGACTGCTATACCGAAGGGTACAGATTCGAATCCCGAAGAAGATATGGTTGTAACTTCCCCGCCCTTTATAGGAGGCAACAGTGACTCACGTATTAGGAGCCTTCATAATGAAGAGGAAACCGCTTCAGGCCCTAGTAGTGGGCCCGAACAGATTTTCAAAAAAGTATTCTTTACGAAAACAAAATCAGGAAATCAAATAATAGTCTTGAAATCCACGTAGAACCATGTTACAAAAATATACATAGTAAGAACCACTTCCTCATCAGAAATGCTTAAATCTGACAGCATTCAGATAGCAGAAATTCGTTCTATAGAGTACAGCGTTTACGCGTTGATCGGATTTTGTCTATTGATAGTTCAAATAAGGCAACTTTTAAGTATTATTACTACGAATTTTCTGTATATGTAAATAATTTTAGAGAAATTATGTATGAAATTGTAGCATTTTTTATATAATGTAACATGAAATGCTTGAAAGAGATGAACCTCTACGGAAAAATAAGATTACAGGGCCAAGTCTATTAAACATTGAAGTAAATGGCCGTCTTGCTAACTTGGCAAGATATCGTCAAGCTGGTGATGGTTTTGGGGACTAATTTCTGTGACCAAATGTGGCGAGAAATCTATAAAAGTGCGCCAAACTCGGCCGCCATTTAGCGGCAATTGAGTAAGACTAAATAAATAATTTAGCGACAATTGAGTAAGACTTGAATAATTGTAATTGGTATTGTAAATGAATCTAATCTTGGTATTGTAATTGATCCCTATAATAATATATAATCTTGGTATTGTAATTGATCCCTATACGTAACCGCAACCTTATCCACCCTCATATGCCTTCCACTAATTTTGAGAAATGAAATGTTCTACATATATTTAGGTGACCGAAGAAAAGCTATATAAGACCAGAGAAAACATTTCTCATTTTTTTTTAGTTCAGTGTCGACTTCGGAGAATTGAGATATCTCCGTGCAGACTTCGGTTTTTTGGATGCGGTTTGCCTTCTGTTTTGTTTAAAGTTGTTAGTAGTTTGAAGTGGTAAATACTGATTGTGTTCTGTTATAGTGAGAAGAGTTGTAGGAGAATTTTTTTGGAAAGTTCCAGAACTATAAAGGGTTTCTTCTGGTAATATAAATTTCATTACGCTATCATCAATTCTATGTGCAACCCATGCGCATGCAGCACTATATAGAAATCATCATATTGTTACAAATTTTGTACTTAGATAAATAATTTTAGTAGAATTATAAGTAAAATAGTTGTATTTTTTTGTGTAATGTTGCGCAAGGTAAATTTTAAGAGAAAGCTATGCCAGAAAATTAAGAGTAAAGGGGCAAGTTCATTTAACATTGTGTAAATGGGTATCTGGGTAATTTGGCGAGAAATTGTCAAAAGTCGCCAAATTTGGAGCTCATTTCGCGACATTTTGGTCCGGTCCCTGTATTACCGTAATATAGTTTTCAAAAGTTTCTGCTACAATACAACATTGAATCATAATTAATCACCATTGCTAAATTTCTCTCTGTTCTTTAAACACTATCTATCGTTTTACTTCTTTCTCCAATACATCGTTTACTCTTCTCTCTTTTTTAAACTTAGATTATCCCTCTTTTTCTTCTACTAATAATATTAACTATGTAACGCTTCTTTTCTCAAAACAATAATATTACCTTTCTCCAGTTTTATATGAATATATCAATATCATTTATTATTTTTATTATTCTCTATTGAATACATTTAATTTCATTTAAGTATTATTTTGCCTATATCCTGATACCAAAACAATTCATTTTTCAGATTGGGATACGCTAACATTTTTATGCATGTCATTTCCTATTAATAGCCAATATTATAATGTTTTAATTCAGTACTTCATAGGTAGCTAAGTTATACTTTTATATTGTCATATTAATTTATATTTTAAACTTACCAAGTCTAAATTTTCAAAAAATGTTTAATGTCTGCATTTATTACTTAATTCTGATATCCTATGCTATGTGACGTGCAGTATTGTAAAAACTGTTGTTATTGTACACACTACAAGATATGAATGATATATATCTGTTTGTTTTACGCATATCTGCATATCTTTTGTAACTTTATGAAATTTTATATTCTAGTAAATGCCGCTGAGAGATAGTGCCGTAGATGATATCAATCAATACAGCACAAAAGCTGAAAGTCGAAATGATGGTGTAGCTTCTCTTATGATGCCTCCTGTATCACTGTGATAAGTATTGAAATTGAATAAATGTAATTGAACGCTATGTTAGCTGTAACCGTAATCGCACAGTCTTCTTGTTTTCCAGCAATTTTGAGAAGCAGAAAGTATGAGACGGCCGAGACAAATGTTTTGACGGCCAGTTGAAAGCTATACAAGCCCGACAGAGGGCATCTGAGTCCAATTGCTACGGTATTGTTGCGAGTTGTTTAGTTCCGTGTGAACTGAGATATCCGAGTGAAATAAGAATTCTCTTTAGATGTGCTTTGCTTTGCGTTGTGTTTAACATTCTTAGGAGTTTGAAGTGTAATTACTGATTATACTGCGAGATACGAATATTTCTGTGGAAAATTCCAGAGTTCTGAAATTTTTTGATAGAAATAATTTTTTATCAATCTATTATCAGGCTTTTGCATTTAATCTGTTACGAACCCGTAGGTGCGCAATAGTATCAATGAATGCATAAAAAATTTAAATCTGGTTAGGTGTAAGATCTATACCGCAATTTAGTGAATTTAAAAAAAAAGTCTTATATAATATTTAGGTAGAAAAACTTTGTTTTATAATATTAAACCAACTTTGAGATGTCGTAGAATATAAATACAAGATCATACGATTAAGTGGAACATTATATCCATGTACAGAACGTTTCGCTATATTTAATTTTTTAATTTTTTTTTCCGGAGGAAAAAATATGAATATAAAAATAAGAAAGGCTATGACTTTGTTATCTAGACAATTCGGAAACGTTAAACTAAGTACGTAATTAGAGAAGACGATTATACAGCACCCTGCCCTTTCTAATATTTGCATTGCAAGGGTTTGTTTAGGCGTCAGAACTTCGAGAGTCATCTTAAAAATTTTGTTGGAGTTTTCGCTCTTTTATACAGAAAATTAACTCGGAGCGAGACTGAGATCTCCCAGCGGTCTTTGCCGCTTTACATGGGAACCACCCGCAAATCATAGGACATACAAGATCCGTCAGGAAAATGGAAACATTTTTTATTCCAATGGCGGACACTAGCCATTGTAGGTCCTGGCCACTACTAAGGCTAGAAGCTTTTGTCATTTTATTATAGAGGCACTTAATAGGTGGGCCAACGTTGCTTCCTTTGAAGCAACAGACAATTTGAGTCCCTGCCTTCTCCGGGTCCTTCGTTGCGGCAATCAGAAAAATGTAAACTATCTATGTCTAATTCTTGCTATTCAACAGCAGTACGTAAATTGATATTGACGTTCAGATCGCACAGATTAGGACTTATCACAACACCTAGCAGTAGAGCAAATACCTTTTTGTTTCCACTCAAAATAATAAAATTTTGAACTATCATGCATTGTTCTTAATAAAATTTAAAAAGTATCAATTTTCATGTGTACTTTAATTTTTTACGTCTATAATTAATTTTAAGATTTAAACTGGTAAACGTGTACGAATATAATAAATCCTAATATTCGAAAATTTTTTTGCAATGCTGTAAATAAACAGAAAAATCATGCATTAATTCCTTTTGATCTTGAAAATGCATTTAATGCAATCTTTCCAAAATCTCTGGACTGTTAAGTTACGTTAGCATAAAACTACTCATTCGAAACTGGTCAATCCAAAATCGCTTAACAAAGTGAAGATTTAAAAGCAAACAAACGCATTTCTCAATACTTCAAATTTTTACATTACTTTTTGACAGCGCATATATTTCATGAAAACAGAAAGGCGTAAACGTGCCTTGTCTTAACAACTAAAGTCTATTTATCTATTTTTAGCGCCATATATTGAGCATATGGTTTAAAATCATTCAGAGCCATTTGTTATTTAATTGTAGTCACATATTTTATTTTAAAAATCATTAGCTAGCGCTAAATTTAAATACTTCTTTCCAAGTTCAATATCAGTCAAACAAGACGTCATATTATATTATATAGAGATCTGGCTTCTGGATTATTTCTAAATGTTGTGAATGTCCGGAAATATTGAGAAACAGGAGTTGAGCATCCAGAGTCAGAAAAAACTAAATAATTTAGATTGTAATTAGAGGACCCTTTTCGTCTTCTCGTTGTATTGCAGAGACTCAGAGAATGTTCTGTACTCTCTTGATGAGATGCGAGCCACGAAGTCACGACAGAACAGGCGCTTGAAACAAGACTGCTTTCTATGAAAGCCTGGAAGGGAAGCTTAAAATTTATTTTGTTGTAGGAGGTAAACGGATGAGGCAGCATTGTAAGAAAAAGTCTTGACTTCAAGCACGGCATCATTTACTGTTTAGACAGTCCTGGTACTCTAGAGGAAATATAAGAGTAAACAAGCGTTCTATTTGCTTTAAAGAAATTTCTTTTGGGCGTGAAATTATCTTGGAGAATTCTCATGGCGAATGAGGTGAGAAACATACCCTACTCGCCTTTCTTGGAACATTGTAGAAAATATGTGTGGAGCATACCTTTAATTGCTATAGGGTTATACTTAGTTTGGAAAAGGTTGGTAATTGACCAATTAAGTTCAAGTTAGACGTGGTCGCGTCGGAAGGTGCCGTTTCATTGATAATTAGATCTGGAGTTACAACAAAAACTCGAAGAAATTAGAAAAGATTTTGAAAACTGGAGCGGAGATTTTTGTAGGTTAGTTTGCTTTCGCTTGTATGAGCAGTTCAATGAAAATTAAGAACGGAGAAAAGACAGAGAGAGAATGATTGTGATAACTATTGAAAGGTGTGTAATTTTTTTAGTTAAGAAATAATATTTTATTGGAGATGACTTGGAAAAACAGAACGATATAGATTCCTACCCTACTCTCATGAAACATTTCAATTTTGTAGATATTTAAGAAATGGCTCCTACACAACAGAAATTTGCGGGTGATAAATAATAGAAAGGTATGAAAAGGGAAGAGAGAGATGAGAGTAATGCCCTGATGATTCTCGAACATGTGCGAAATGCAGGAGAAATTACTAAAGATGCATAGGCCTCTTGGAACATGATCAGCTGTATTCAATGATATAGAGCTGATGAGGAAGAAGGACGTGAACGCAAATTTTCCCAAGAAGAAAATGAGATGAGCTGTGGAAGTTCTTGTCACGATGTATGTAACGCGACGAAATACCGAATGTATGACTCTAAAAGTGATAATCAACTGAAACTGTGATTCCGGACTGCTCTTTAGAAGTAAGTGAAACTGTGCGTGAACATTCAGATTCATGATTTAACGATTTATAATATTGGCTTCTTTTGCCGACTGATGATGCGCAATTATCCGGACGCTTTGTTTCTGTTTACTAAATAGTATAATGAAAATATTTCGTACGTGTACTAACTAGCGATTTAGAGTACTCGCTTCCAACTGATCATGTGCAAGGATCTGGTTGATTGTTCATGTTTATGAACTGTAATACGAACTCATATTTAGCATGATAGTTAAGTGGTCCCTCTTTACGAAGTATAACGGAAAGTATTAAATACTGCAAGTAACTGTGTTAGAATAATTTAGTTAATTCACTTGCAGCCTGACTCTCGGTGTGTTATACTTCAGCATCGCGTAAGTTTAGTGTATATTTCAGATTTTCTAAGTCTTCACATGTAAGTACACTTCACCACTTTTTAGTTTGTGGGGGTGATTATGAAAATCTGAATTTTTGAATGCCAGTATTTAAATATTTATTCAGACAGATATAAGATAAAGTCTTTATTTCTATGTTGGTTGTGACTTTAATATGTTAATGTGATACTTAGGAGCGTGTATAAAAAATGAATATATTTTTAGTTTTGCTGTTAGATTTTAATGTGGAATAATTATAAGGTATTTCTCCCGCCCTCTTCGCATGCCTTCGTGGTGTAGTGGTCTGCATGCTCGACGCGTAACCGAGAGGTCCGTGGTTCGATTCCTGGCGAAGGCGTTGCTCACTTTTAATGTCTCCTGCTTCGAAATAAACTAATGTCTCTACACTAGCGCCCGAACTAAAAAGGGTGGTGGATGATGATTCTCCACCACCGCGATTTGGCAACTGGGTCCCCAAAACCCCAGTCGCCCTTTAAAAGGGGGAGTATATAAGGTATTTCTCCCGCCTTCTTCGCATGCCTTCGTGGTGTAGTGGTCTGCATGCTCGACGCGTAACGGAGAGGTCCGTGGTTCGATTCCCGGCGAAGGCGTTGCTCATTTTTCATCTCTCCGGCTTCTAAAATACCTAATGTCTCTACATAATAAGGTACATAAATTTGATAAACATACAAAATCTTTTATTCTTACCTCCGTAAGAACATTTTGAAAATTAATTCAAATACATCCGCAGTTATTTAATCCAAGGTTAGATTTACATAATAAAATCTATAATTCCTTAAATCTACTGCAGTGGACAGAAAACATGTTCGCAAATAAACATGTATTGTGGTTAGAAAAATATTCTTTAATACAATTCCCTAAGTGCCGCATTAGTATATTAAAGTCACAATAAACATGAAATTAAAAACTTTATCCTAATCTCAGAACTAAATTACTAAATAAATATTTACATATTAGAACATAGTTTACATAATCCTCACCTAGTTTACCAATTCTCGCCTAGTTTTACATAATCATCACTACATGTAAAGAGGGGATGATGAATACTTACATCATCAGGCTTCTTTATTTTAGTAATCGAAATTCATTTTTAATTTTAGTTAACCGTCCTAAACAATCTCTGTGTCTCATGTCGTAGACATGAATATAACACACTGTCGTCTCGAAAATTGTCACAAATAGTCACATAACCTGAACTCCTATGGATTTCATAATTACACTTCGTAAACAGAAACACCGCCTGGATCTTTGATCCTCGTAATAGTCGAAAGGCATTATTTTAAGAGGCTAATTAATTCGGAACAATTTCTTTATATTTCGTTTGCACACAAAATAATTGTCCAATTTCAGTCAAGGACCTTTATCTCTCAGCATTTTCTTAAGAGTCTGTAAAAACAGAGCACTTCCTCTGTTTACATCAGAAACATTTATCACTCAGTCCTTTCTTAAATGTCTCTAAAATTGGGAAATTTTACCAGTGCTGTGCACGAATTTTTATCGTTCAGTCATATCTTAAACGTCTGTAAACTGGAGCACTTCTTCAGCGTAGGACAGGAACTCTTTTCTCTCTATCTTTACTTAAAGGTCTGTAATCTGGATGTCTTATTCAAACGTCTATATAATTGAGACAGTTCATCACCGCGGACAAGACTCCTTATACAGCGGTAGAATCAAAGTCATCTTCTATAATTTCCATTTCATTCTCGAAAATTACTAACACTTCTACTAGTTGTCTCCAGTGAAATGCTTCTTCTTATTTAAAAAAATCTACACAACTCTCTAATATTATCAATCGCATATACCTCTTTACATTCTTTAACCTTCTCATCCGACTCAAAGCAAGTCTAAAGCTGACTCCTTCTGCAAGAAAGCTTCTTTTTTGACAAAATCTTTCCTATTCAACTCTAGACCTAATTATTAATTAAACGCATCTTCTGACACAACCACACCTCACTTGAGCATAATTGCTCTATCACAATCCGCCATAACCTTTTCTGAACCAGTTATAACCACTTCACAATTAAAACTAGGCGACGCACACATTTTCTATAGCGCCTGAAAAAGGATGAGTAGGGCATTTTTCTCTTCTCATCAGCCGTGTAAAATTCTCCGAATTACATAACTTCTCAACAAAATATCTCTTACGAAATTAATATGTTTATCTATTCTTCTGTTTGCATTATACTTCAAGGACCATTTAAATTATAAGTGTCGCCATGCTTCAAATGAAAATGTACTTTACAAAGCTGCCGCATACGTTTACTACTGCCACGAAAGGCTTTCCAACAAGTCATATATGAAGAATCTCTTTTTTCAACAAACGTCGCCTCTCATCAACGGAAGAGAAAACATAATCTGTGTCTCTTCAACATATACACAAAGGGAAATTTTTTTTTATTCGCAATCTAATTATTTAGGTTTTATTGGTGCCTACCGCTTAACCTCTGTTTTGAGGGCATTTCCTATCTAGGATTGGCTACTTATCAAGGATTACTTTTTCTGTCCACGACAAGTACAGCTAAATTATCAATGCGTTATGTTAATCGAACCTGGGGTTACTTATTTGCAGGAGTATTTTATTATGAAAAGTGGTTTTTTGGAAGGAAGATAAAATTTTGTATGTTTATCAAAATTTTGAACGTTATTTTTGTACCCGAAGTCCTTCTACACAAGAGTCGTTTCTAACCGCAAAAAATGCAAATAAATTCTAAACTTAACAATAAGTTATCATCTTATTTTGGGCGTTATTTGATTTCGTTTTCTACAAATTCAAAACTAAAATGTATATAGTTCTTAGACAAAAAAAAGATGCATTAGGAAGAAGGAATTATCCGAATGGGACGAAAATTGGCAGAAGCGATGTGCATGTACAGAACAACAAATTATTACAGTTTGAGAAAAATTGGATGATTTATTGAAGTGATAGAACTTCACAAAGTGAAAATGTCAGTAATACGTTTGTCCAACTCTGGCCCTTATGCAAGCAGTTATTCGGCTTGGCATCGATGGATAGAGGTTGCGGATGTCCTCTTGAGGGATATGGTGCCAAATTCTGTCCAACTGGTGCTTTAGATCGTTAATATCCAGAGCTGGTTGGAGGGCCCTGTCCATAATACTCCAAACATGCTCAGTAGGAGATAGATCCGGCGACCTTGCTGGCGAAGGTACTGTTCGGCAAGCGTTAGAAACATGTGCAGTGTGGGGACGGGCATTATCTTGCTGAAATGTAAGCGCAGGGTGGTGTGACATGAAGGGAAACACAACTTAGAACTTCGTCGAAGTACCGCTGTGTTGTAAAGTTGCGACGGATGACAACCAAAGGGGTCCTACTATGAAATGAAATGGCACCCCAGACCATCACGCCCGGTTGTCGGCCTGTCTACCAGAACACAGTCAAGTTGGTATCACACCGCTGTCCGGAGCGCCTTCGCTGGTCATCGGAGCTCAGTTCAAACCGGGACTCATCAATGAAGACTATTCTACTCCAGTCAGTGACATTCCAGTGCGTATGAGCCCATGAATGGTCCTTGCGTTTACTGAATCACTAGTTGCACGTACAATCGATGATAATGATGTATCTGGGGCTGGACTGCCGCTCTGATGATTGTTCGGTCTTCACATTCTGTCGTTTCTCTAGGCCTACCGTTTCCTTCTTGACGCTGTGTGGGGCCATAGTTCACCCATTCCTGCCAACATCGTCTAATAGTGGCATCGCTCCGGCTCAAATGTCGAGCTATTCGCCGATAAGACAATCCGGCTTCTTTGAGCTCAACTACACGACCTCTCTCAAATTCTGACATGTGCGCATATCGTTCAGGCACCTGTATGCGAGGCATAGTTACTGTCTACCAGAGTACAAGGAATGAAATTTCTGAAGAATTTATGACCTGGAATCGTAATTTTTCCTCTTAAATATTCTGCCCGTTGCGCAGATCAAATGCGCTGTAGCGACAACCGTTCATTCATTGGCAGCCAAAATGAAAAATCTTGCATTTTCGTCGAAACCTGTATGCATACGAATTTGTGTCCAATTTGCTTTATATCTTCTATGTGCGTCGTTTTTTATTGTCTAAGAGTGTATTTTTGCATTTTTTGTTATACATTTATGTAGAAAATCATACGCTATTTTGATTGATTTTGATAACAAAGTAATCAAGTACTTTTAAAATGTTTTTATTTAATTTATAACCTAATACTCCTGAGTCCATGAATTAAACGAGCCATCTTATAGTATAATGAAATTGTCTTATTTTTCTTAGTTTTTATTGTGCAATTAAAACCTAAGTTTATAAATAATGTAATCCCATGATTTTAATGCAATACTTTTAGCGTTACACGCGCTTCATTTAAAAAACGTTAGAACTCAAAAAAGTGCTTTATTTTCTGTAGTTATGTTTGTTTATTTAATTAACTTTTGTATCTTTTTCTTCATGCGATATTTAAGAGACGCATAAAGATTTTTGGAGCATAAATCAGGAAAAGAGCGGTAATTCTCTCTTCCTTTCCTGCTTTGTTAAAATATACAAAGAAGGCTGATTTTTTTAGCTCGTAACCGAGACCTTTTTTATGGCTGTCATCCCAAAATCAACGATGCATTTACGAAGGGGAAAAAAACACCTTCCATCGTAATTTGTACGTCTTAATTGAGGTCTTTAACTAGTCACGTGCAGTGAATGCGGTGGTAGATCCTTGTTTAAATATTGCTATAAATTATTATAAAATGAGGTTTCATTACAAAGAATAAAATACCTGACATAAAACTGGCTGTTTTAAAAACTGTAAATTAAGTCCCATTTGTTAGCCCAAAGAGCGTTAGCCCGGAAGAGCTATTGATTTTGTTTTGGCGTTTTGTGGCGTTTAGTTATAAACGGCGTTTCACTTTTCAAATTGTTGCCATCAAATATTAGAGCCCTGCATTATATTTAAATAAATTAAATAATGAGGAATCTGCATGAATATATGCATGTTTCTCGCACTCTGAAAAAACAGCGGTACCTAGAAAACATCAAATTTTGAATAACGTAGTCCTACATTCGAATATGGGCATCTGAAAGCCCAAATTTAGAATTTGGAATTTCTTTTATTGTCTTTTACTTCTTTTGTAAAACATTAAAGAATTTTTGATTAACAAACTCAACGATTTCATGGCAACATTGTACGGAACAAAAAAATTTTCATCTCCAGCGGAAGAGACTGTGTATCGGAAATTCTAAGGATATGCTCTTTTTTAAATATTTTGCGATATTCCTGTAGAATTATAAGTTTTGTGGTCTAAGTGCAAAGAACGTGATATTTAATAAACAAATGTAACACACAAAACGTTAAGAAACGCCCGTTTGTGTGTAATTTTAAATCTGAAGTTTCAGATTATTTTGTATGTGTGATTGAAATGATTATTTAATTTCACTTTGTGTTTAAAACTTGATAAAATTAACTTCAAAGTTAATTTTAGAGTTAATTTTAGCATTTAACGAAGTAATTTCTTTTTGACGACGCACATACTTTTCGAAAATTTCAGTAAACGGTTTTGCCTCTTTGTTATATATTCTAAAAATGACACAGTTCGGCAATATTTGAAAGGATAAAATGCGTGTGGTTTTTAATTAGAAATATTTCACTCCTGCTAGTTTAAATTCGTAAATACTAATGCAACGATTTTAAAAATCAATGCACATCCAAATATCTATAATTAGTTTATTTGGGGATCATAGTTCTAATTAAAGACATTAATCAAACAATTTAATCAGACTTTGAGTGGCTTGTTTGTTTCTTTTCACACATGTTACCAAAACCAGCCTGTGACACTTGTGGTTATGGGAATGTATTTTTAGATAATGAGAGACTGGTGCAAATGTATCTGCTGAGGCGCTATTTTACATATTACAGTGTTCGAAATTTTAGTATTGTACTCGCACGCATTATTTCCCACATCTAGCTAACAGTGGAACGTCTCAGTTCGACTTTCTTTGACAGAGTAGTAGATTGCTGACGTTTTTTTGCTTTAGTACTGGATCCTTACATTTTCATTCCTCCTAAGAGATCATTGCTGAGGCGAGGAAACTTTTACAGATTTGAAATATCTTTACAAAAGATTTGTATACAAATTTGAATTTTATGCACTTTTAATATAACTTGCCACATAACCAAAGTTATCATAGTCAGAGAAGTCTGTTTTCCATATTCATTTTTTAAGATGGGATTATGGGTCTTGGTGAAGCACTCAAATATTTATCCGTCAAATTTTGAACTCCTTCTCTCTTTCTTTGTATATTTGTATATATATATATAATATATTTTGAAGCTTAGTCCAAAGTAATAAATCTGGATCGGAATTACACTATTCGTAAGTTACCCTAAATCTGTAATTTTTAGATATCACTCTGTCCAAGAAACCAAAGCCAAAAGAGTAAAAATACATCAATTCTGATAATAAGATATATTTAATCTTCTTTAAGTAATCACATAACATGTTATTGGCATCCTCTGTTCCGCGAATTTAATCGCACTACAGGTCCTTCCTCCCGCAGAACCGGGTTCAACCCCTTTCCCGGAACCTTGGAGAAGTCGGCGCAATGCATCCAATTTGGGGCGTCACTGGTCGTTATTTGCTACCTACCAGTCGCATGCGCCAGCCAGTCGCAAAGGGTCATTACCCAGCATAACCAGGGAGTTACCCCCGGGCTACTAGACCCACCCTGCTCTAAAACATGCCGGACCCCGGAGCGGCCAATAAGTGACCTTTCCGGAGGCCTCAGAACCACTAGGTTCATGATTTGTTTACCCCCGTGGCCGAGACTGTCTAGGTACAGATCCTAGCCAGTAGCTTCGCAGATTTCTCTACGTCGACCCCCACTGTCGGACATTTAATCACAATTTTGATTTTGTTTCCAGAAGAATGATGCCTAAAATATCATCAGTAGGTGCGCTAAGCTTCTTTAAGCGTTTTTAACATTTCCAAAACTTTATGTTCATTGCTTGTTATACTAATTTCAGTCTAACTTTTCCAAACATTTTAGGATACCAATAGTTTATTTTCCCACTTTTCATGGGATTTTCCTCGATGGATAAATCAACGTTCTTTATTAATTTGCTTTCCCATTGCATTTGGTATAATGTATTGAGTACTCCTGCAATTCTTCCAAAAATATTTTGCTCCCGAAAAAGAGAGAGCCTTAAATCGAAAGAGTTTTACATATAATCGATGCTAAATTAAGTTTGCTTTCTTACCTAATTTCAAATTTATATTGGGTTTTCGTCTTCTGCTAAGAATTTCTGACTAACGTGACTCAAATACCCGTATCAGTGTCATATATAAGTAGAATTTACTGGATGATTGACATTATAAAAGTTACAAACCGATAATACTTTCGTGCTAGAATTGGCACTTATTAGAAATTTCTAGAGTCGTCATATTTACTGTCAGATCTATTATTTTCTTCCGAGTAAAATAAAAAAAAATAGGAAGAGATAGAGATACACGTATGTTTTGTACCAGGATTTGGAGCCCTGGTCGTGTAATTTTTAATTATTTAGATTAATCATAATTCTAGCCACAGCGCACAAGAGCTCTAAATAAGAAGACTCCGACAATTCTCTTATGTAACTAAACCCAAATTTAAAAAAAAAAATTCTTTGGCTCTCGAAAATTTTATTTTACTTATAAAATTAAATTAAAGATCAACCTCCTGAATGTATGCTTCTCCGTCCCTAGGAAACAAACCCCTGGACAGAGATTCAGAATTTTATTGAAATGTAAAGTCCCTATCAGATATCAAAGCCTTATTCTCCAGCAGGTGCAATGAATTTATGATATCGAGTAAATTTTACATTCCAATCGCACTGAAACCTTCTCACGGAAAAAGGCATAGGGATATTTTCTTTCCCTGTCATATTCTGCTTGACAACAAGAATTATAATGGCAGGGGATCGTGGTCAAAAATGTTCATTACTCTGTCTTTGTTTTCAGACCAACACATTCTTTACTAAATTTTCTCCATACTCTCATTCTTATTCTCTGTGTTTCCAGTAATGAAGTTTGAACCGCTTCATTTTTTTTTTCATTGGTGTAATGAAAAAAAATTGTGTCTGTTCCATCCTTTCTAATACATTACTGTACATTTAGAGCTTAAATTCAGCAGAAGCCAGGTTTAGCTATTTCTTACTTTTTGATTGAAGGAATTTCTGCCGGAGTTCCAAATAAGACGGAGCCAAGTATTTTATTTTATTATTTAACATTTATCGTTAATTTAATAACTAATTAAATTCTTATTTATCTCTTTACATTTTATTGGATTTTAGTTTATTTTTTTTTTGAATTAATACATAGTTTATTATTTTAGATTTCAATTAATTTCTGTTTTATTATTATTTTTTTTATTTATTTTTGTTCTTCTTTCCTGATGGTAATTGTTTTCCTATATTCCTTCGGCATTTCTAATTTTAGAAATTAAGCCCTACTTTATAATTTACTTGAGAGAAGTTAAAAGGCGCTTTTAACAAGACAATCTGGATTAAATATACAACGAAATTCCTTAATTAATGCGCATTTATTCATCTTAAAATTCACCCTACTAAAACTAGTAAACCTAAATTTAGATTAAACTTTTGGTTGAATATTGCATTTGCACAGTAGAAATAAAATGAAAATAATGATCAGATATTTTATGAAATCTTACCCTTTTAGTAGGTGTTACATATTTTAAAATTAGACAGTCTAGAGATTCCATAATTGAATAAAATCGAATGAAATCGATTTCAGTAAGCACTATACAACTTCATACATTAGCTCTCCTTTTTTTCTTTGAGTCTTGTTAGTTTGCGTTTACTGATTCTTAAGAGACCTTAAATCAGAAAAGCTTAATTTTTATTTAATTGTATTAATTACTTTTAGGTAAATATAACGTTTATATTATAGACAAATGTTGGGCGCACTGTATTACGTAAACAAGATGTGCACAGTTCTTCCCATTTATGGATACAAAAAGTTATTAGGATAGAAGTTAAAGCAGAATAATACTGTTCGTTAATAGCTACCATTATGCCTCTCTTCTTTAATGGCAGATTCACTTTATTTACACTTCTTTTATATTCCAATTATGATTTATCAGTACTTCTCTTAGACGCATCTCAGAAAGCAACTTTACGCAATCTGATATTTTAATAAATTTCATTCAGAGGACGTTTAAAAGAAACACTTGGTCTTGACATAGTACAATTTAGTAGTTCGACGGCTTCATCCGCGACCATGAGCACAAACACGCATGCGCCATTCGGAGCGAATTATTCTCAAAATAGGGTGGATGAATAGGGACTTTTCCCCCTCCATTCTCTCTTTGCGGAGAAGAGAAGACTTTCACCTCGCAGCGAGTAATAACGCCCGTTTTGGACGATTCTATGTATTTTGGCAGAATGCCAGCCAGGGTTGCGTTTGAGACGGTCGAACTATACAATGTTTCATATGTACATTACTTTTACAAATAAAATCTAAAAATCACCTTTAGTAAATTGGGGTTATAAAAGTAATTTCCACATTTTAATCATAAGAATTTCGTGCTTCATTTCCCATATTCTGATTATTCGTTGATGTCTAGTGGCGACAAAATGCGCCACGTTGTTGTTGGTAGCCTCGTGGAAGTAAAGAAATTGTGTTTTTCTCTAGGTGTTCATAAGTCTCCTCATACCAGTTTATGTATTTATATTTAGCTTCCGAAATGTTCTCATTTTTGTGCTCATATATATAACATATCGGAACATTTCTTCTTAAATCGCTTCAAAATTCAAACAGTCGCATGTTTCTACAAGAAGTTCACTTTTCTAGATTTTAGTCTTTAAAAATGCGATAGAATTCGCCATTAATTAAGTTATTAAAATACAATAGAATTCTTTATTTATAGGTATTAGCGGAGAATAATATAGGTGTTATTCTTACTTTTTTTTATGTGTAAGTCCTATCATTTTAGAAAACACGCGACATGGTTAATTTTTTTAAAACTTGAAGGGTATTTTATTAGATTCCTTATTTTAAAAATGAATGCGTATTGAAACTAGGAGCTTTAAGTAATTGATATTAATTAAGGTCCACTATTAATATAATTAATTAACTAAATATTGTACTATTAATTTCTTTTCCGGTTTCCGAACAGGTCTGACGTCTTGCAAATAACTAGAACATTAGATTATGCTGCATACTTCTCTCTTGGCGCATTTTAGCAATAATTGTAACATTATGCATTTTCTCTTCTTTTAGTTCGAATCTCGCCATTTTAAGAAAACTGACTGTCAAATGGCACTGTGTTGAAGCCGTCAGTTTGAATAAAATTAGTTTCCACTTCTTGCATTAATCTTTCCAGGCGCGGGATTATGTTTTTGGACGTTTAGTAGTTATTCCAAAAGGTTTAAACGAAACCAGTAATAGCTTTTTTCAACAAAATCGGAAAACAAATTACATATACAGAACTTAAAAACTTTTTTTATATTCTTTTGTGTGTAATTTTAAAATCCCTTGCTATTTGCATTTTTATGAAATGCTTTTGAAGCGAAGCGAAATTTCGAGATATTTTTCTTATAATTATTCATTCTTTATAAACAATTTTTATTTGAAAAATGATTGCTTGAACCGAATACAAATTTAATTAAGAACTACAAATTCTATTTAGGGTCTCTTGAAGAAACGATTTGAATTATTATTATGGGACTTAGGCCTTTAATACAACAATGCAGTAGCGGGAAAAAATGATCTACAGCGAGACCTATGATTATTAAAAACATAAATTTGAAGATTTTATACTGTTTCTGACGAAGGAGACTTTAGAATCACACAAAAGAATGAAAAGTCTATTAACAATTTAAAATACCTATAGCTAATAAAGTATAGTTGCTGAAGCCTGCGGTTCCTCCATAGCAGATGATTTATGACTTACAAACATATTTTTTCAAACTTTGATCTATACATCTGTACCTTCCAGTATTATGTTTAACGTAGACTTTTTAAAAATTTCGTGCCTCGGGTAAGAAACAGGAAAATCACTTCTATGCTTTTTACAAGAGTTCATTTCAACCTAATTCTACAAATCTGAGGAAATTTTTTCCTTCCACATCATGCGTTATGCTATTAAAGGAAGTTATGTCCCTAAAGATATAAAATAAATCTGGCAGCCCTTCTCTTTCAGCACTACGAATAATATTGAGAACCTTATAGCCCTTTATTTACTATGAAACGTATGTTTGTTTCCTTGTCTATTGATCTGGTCTATTCTAAATCTAATCTACAGCGGACGATGCTGATGCGCCTTTTAAAGAAAATATATCCTTCTTCTCTACTGTTGTTTCTTGTACTTCGTGTGCTGAGCACATGCGGGCTACGTAAGTTTCCAGCGCAATTTATTTGGTTTTATAAGTAATTTAATAGAACATTTTTTTCTAAATACTTCAGTTATTTGCTGAATGAATAGTACTCAGTATTCGAACAATTTGCATATTTCATATCTGATATCATTTCCTAGAGATTTAATTCATCAATTCCTTACTTGTAGAGACATTAGACATTTTTTAAAGCAGGAGCGATGAATAATGAGCAATGTTCTCCCCGGCACTCGAACCACGGAGCTCTCGAATATGCGCCGAGCGTGCGGACCACTACACCACGAAGGCATGCCAAAAAGGGAGGAGAAATACCTTATATACTCCCCCTTTTAAAGGTCGACTGGGGACCGGGGGACCCAATCGCCAAATTCTGGTGATGGAGAATCATCATCTATCACCTTTTTTTGTTCGGGTGACACTGTAGGGATATTAGTTATCTGACTGAGAGGAGGAATGCCTTCTTGGAGGACTTTCCGAACAACAGAGGAGCTGGACGTAAAGAACTCTTACCTGATGAAAAAATGATACAGATGCATTTTAATAGGTTGTTTTCAATTGCCCATGTCAAGTAATGCATCCGTTGAGCCAGAAGATTCGGAAGGTTGAAACTGATTTCTTCTTCTTTAATTATATCCTTTAAAAATAGCCTTATCAAGTATTGGACATAAAACACATTGTAGTTTATCAGAACCTGTTTATTTGCAGCAGTCAGTCAGCTTCTTGAGAAACCGTTTTCTTCTTCAGAACGCTAGTTTTTACTTATGTTGTGATGATGTACTAAGGATATTTTCATCTGATTGTTTCATGATTATGGTTTCAGAAAATAAAACATTTTTTTAAAATTTCTCACTAATGTTTCAACAGGAATGCGGAAATCCATATGTATATTATGAAAAAAATAACTTCGAATAAATTCGATTTACAGTTATTAATTATTTTTCCTTAGGATCAATATCCACTTCCGTACCATGTAACGTAAAATTACAATATACGTGAACACCGAAGATCATATTCATTACACCTTTAAAAGTAATCTGTAAATTAAAATCAATAAATTTCAATTTAATTTAGAGTTTGCTTTCAAGAAAGCAGCAACATTATTCATTCAATGTCAGTCTAAAATACTTGTTAAATCATCAAACATTTGGTAGGTTAAGTAGCAGTTAGTGAATATTAGCTAAGAATACTACTCAGTGTGAAACTGGTGGTTTTTTAGGGGCTTAATTTAAACCTAGTTCTCCCGGATGTTAGCCTTAAAATGCCTCACGATTGACCATTTTTTAAGCTAATGGAACATTGTTTACCGAAATAAAGGTATGTATCATATGTCAATTGTAAACCTATTATTTAATTAGTAATACTAGTCTTAAAGTATGGTATTTTTACAGAAAAAGTAAATTTAGTAATTGTGAAACAAAATTTCACTGTCATAGTTACCAAGGATATGAAGAATCATTAGCTATCTTATAAACAGAATCTTTTCCTCATTTTGTTCTGAAGACAGCTTTATTTTCTAAAGGCAAGGAACTCTTTTTGTTTCTGTGTATGATGCTGTAGACATGACTTTTTCTGAATATTGACTTCGAAAAATAGATTTAGAAAATTATCAGCAGAGTCTCCGCTGATCTGAGATATGGGGAGTTACAGATACGATTAAAAAAAAGCTTTAACTAATATCACCTTTTTATGAGAATGAAAAAATTGAACATTTTTTAACTAAGAATGTACTCTGAATCATAACAATATTTGAAAAAAAACTGTCTCTACTTGAAAATACTTTGTTTAAAGATATAGCAAGAAAACGTGTAGTGAAAACCATAGTTCGTTTCCTTAGCGCAGCTTCACCAAAACTCGAATGTCATTTACTATGTGTTAAAACTACTTGAAAAAAGGAGTTGATTGTAAGAGAAATTTCCTGACAAATTAATTTAATTTGTGATTTCCTCAAAACTAGATGTATAATTAACGGTGAATATCATATTTTAATTCAACTGTATGAAATCTGTGAAAAACACCTAAAAATGTTGCAGAAAAGAAAAAGGTTTTTAAACGAAAAGCAAGGTAATTTGCTAGGTACGAATTCCGCCGTTGCCCGCTTTTTCATTCATTGGCAAACATCGACAGTTATATTTTCATTAAAAAGCTTCCTTATTGGAAAATTAACACTCCATGAAATTAAGTCTTAAAAACCCGATGATACATTCAGCTAAAATCAGAGTCTATGCAGTCTAGCTCGCCTCCTCTCATATTCCTGACTTTGAAAAATACCATAATGAGCATTTTATGCATCCCTGCATAAGACTACAAATTATATCATTATTTTGATTAGATACGCCTTTCTCTTCAATTGCAATTAAAATTTTTATTTCTGAGGTAATTTAAAATTTTTATTGTTCCCCAGAGATAAAATCTAATGCTAATCTATTTATACCCATCAAAAGTATTGTTTCATCAGAGGAAGTATTAAGTTTCTACAAAATAGCTGTTACTGAAATTCTCCTGTTCGGGGAAAAACGGAACGCAATTAATTTATATCTATTGTCTAGTGGTTAATCATACTGATAAAGGGTATTTTATTTTAGTCATAATTAATTATAAAATTCTATTTCTTCATGTCTGAAAACTTAAAATTGCTTTAAATGAAT